>JAODUP010000012.1:2562500-2690000 GCA_025642065.1 Paralvinella palmiformis
AATTAAATATATATATATATATATATATATATATATATATATATATATATATATATATATATATTATATCAGAAAATACCATAAAATAATAGAATGTATAATGTAATATCGCTCACTTATTAGCGTTTACATCAAATATAACTTCCTTTGATCTCATTAATGAAGACGTCGATTAACCTTGATCTTTTACCTTAAGTAATGTAAGTAAAGTCATCGTCCGTCATATTTAATAATTGAGCACTGACCCAGTACATCAACCAACACCGCAACAGTGTCACACAAACTAGAATCTTTGCTAATGAAATGTGTACAGATATTGTTACTATGGAGAGCACTATAGTGATAGGTCATGTCCCATAGCACACTTATCTCAGTTTTGTTTTTATATACACAATAATTGTACCATCTGAAGTAATGATTGTATTGTGAAGTGAGTTTCACGTCTTGCAGTCTGTGAAAAGAGATAATACTGTCCACCAACATCACTCTTGACATTATTGTACTTGAGGGAATGATTAGTTGTACTAATGACGTTTCTTTATTGCGTCTTAAAATTCAGTTACCTTCGTCAAATTGTGTTCGTAGAGGTCAAAGTTGATGTTTTAGTTAAGGTGTATATATTCGAGTAAATATAACGCTGTATGTTATACGTCAGTAAGCCAAATAGGTGCTTCTCTATTGTAGATGTATAAATAAGAACACGATCTAAATTGAATTTATTTGACCAATCTTTGACGTGCGATAATTAATTGTGAATACTGACGAGTCCCAGGGATATTATACAGAACGTTCTTCTGTTACCCTACAGGTGTGCGTGCATGCGCGCGTGTGTGTGTGCATGCATGAGCGCGCGTGTGTGTGCACGCACGTGCGAGTGTGGGTTCTAAACCAATAGTAAATAAATTATCTAAATGTTCGGTTTGATGGAGAATAACATAAAGAAATACGAGAGGAAAGGCTCTAATTACACGATGTAATGTATACAACTATATATATATATATATATTACTGTTATACAAAACAAGTGGTGAAATATGTTTTTCTCCTAATGTTGACAGATTAAGTAGCAAAAATACATAAAGTATGTTATTATGTAATTGTTCCACAGACACCGGATCTTTTGCTGACTCACATGAAATGACTGTCAAATGACAAACTAGTAATGTATTATTAGAATTATTAATGATTAGTTCCATTTGTGAAATTGGTTCATCGTCACATCCCGTATTTTTTAAATTACGTCCACTCATATGACCCCGACATTTTTCAGGTAAGTTATGTGGGGTTTATGATTCTATATTTCTAATTCCATATGACTTTTATAGCAATACTTTCTATAGATAACAAAGTAATATTCGCATGTCTACTTTCGGCTTTGGTTTAGCAAGAAAACTCTGACTCTTCCTCTACACTCATTGGAAAGTTGAAATAAAAACAAGTTTCATTAACGCTGTCCAGCAGTAATTCTTCGATTATTTTTACTCACTTCTCGTTGTAAAAATCTATGCTTTCCATAATTCCTCAGCCATTCTAATTACGTCCACAAGACCAATTAATTTAATTACCGATGCGTTGGCTTATTTCATCACCCCCCCCCCTCCCCCTCGTGATTTACTTAGTTTTATAGTTACCCATCTTTGCGTTACTTTGATATGGTCCAGAGACAAGTGCAGTTTATATTATAATGCAGTAGACTCGCTGGACGTAGGTTGCCGTATTATTGTCCTATAAGGGGCGATACCTCTTCGGGGTCTGCGGGCAAAAAATCGATTCTGGTATCCGGAGAGATGATATAAGGAAGAGCCGGAGACATACTGTGTCGGATTTTCTCGAGTGTATAGTTGATAAATTGCGAAGCTCACAAACAGAACTTACTATCGCCCACGTGGGTGTAATCACATCAAGCCATCCTGCCCGCTGAACCGTGCTACGGCCATCGAAGGGAGCGTTCGGAATTCCGGATACTTGAGATCAGCGTCTTATCCTGATTAATGGTCCAGCCGAGATCTTTCACCGACACCGGATTAGGAAGGAATATTGATGATATATGGCAATACTGTGGCACTCATCTTTGTGCGACAATTACCGAATTCTTCAATCCTAAGATAAACATCGTATTTCAGAAGCTGGTGGAGCCATTACCTCGAAACGATGTGATAGTTATTTATAAAATACACTATCGACAGATCAGATCTACCACGGAACAATTAGATCATGTCGTACCTATCATTAACAGTTTTGAATTTGAATTACGTCTTGAAAGTTAAATTAAAAGACGTGCTCAATATCTTCCATCATGGCGCTGACTGATCCTGACAGCCTCCTCACTGTCGCTATTTCCACATGAATAGAGTTATAATATATGAAAAACCTTCGCCGTCTCGATGAACGGCAGCTATTTAAATATTTAAATAAACACCATTACTTGCGAATCATCACTGGTACATCATATAAAAGAAAAGGCTTAAATATTTATTCGTTGCTCAGTTTTCATTAACACAATACTATTAAGCATTTGAAGCAATGACAGTTCTCTATAAATAACCTGCAGATATTTCTATTACTCTCAAAATTGTTAATATATATATATATATATATATATATATATATATATATATATATATATATATATAAACATCATTTGAACTTCGTTCAATTCCTTTCCTTTGTTTACAATATATCATATTTCAGACTTATATTAATTATCATAGAAACATCACATCAATTAGTGGAGTATCTGAATTTGATAAGATAATGTTTATTGTATTGATATGTAAGTTCACTAAAAAGAACTAATGTATTAAAACGAATTCATCAGGTAGCTAATATGCCTGAACAATTGACCTGTATATTTGTACTACAGAATAAATACACCACGGAATAAGGTAAATATTTCAAAGTTTCTTGTGTTTTATAATTTTTTGTTTTTGTTTCTTAAATTGACAAAAGTGTAAGATTCCCGTATCTTTACATGAACGAATGATTATTTTACTTCGGATAATGATTTTTGTCCGTGTTTATTTATTGTTATAAGAGTTTATTAAAATGAGGTAACCATAAATAACTACTGACTCGCTTAAACTAACATCCCTTTTGTCCGGTTGCGTTTGAGGCTACGTTTATGGTACGTTTTGGGTGAATCCATTCATCGACAGGGAATGCGTTTATACAGCCTTTTGCCAGGTAGTCATCTCGTCTCCAGCATGGGTGGTGCAGGATGTGTTATTAAAGAAGAACAACAGTATGGAAATGTTTCATCTTTTAAGAGGTTTTCTCCGCATTATACAAGGCAGTCGCAATTATATCTGAACTCGAGTCACTTGCTTGCTTATCATGTACATATGTATCTGTACAAGTGTTTTATCATGTATATATGATTAGCTAACTTTATGATGATGCGGAAAAATGGGTTTAGTTTTAAGAAGATAAATATCATGACGGGATCGTATTAATAAAATTAATGCTGCAAAAATTGGTATGTCTAAATATCATTATTATTATTATTATTGTTGTATTTAGTGGTATCTTCAAATGAACTTTAACGACGTTAACAGTTTTATACTTGTAATCTAAGTGTTCATAATTCAGTTAAGCACAGAGTATATTACTAAGAGGCCGTCCTCTGTTGGTCACCTGAAAACATTAAGTCTAATTTATTTCATTTGATTGATTATCGACATTTGTTTCCAGCGTTTCCGTTTCTGAGAAAGTATTGAAATGCTATCTCTACATCACCTCTGCCGGATAAAACTGAACGTTCTATTCAGTAAGTTGTAATACGATAGTGCTGTCTATTGTCACTCTGTACAAAGCAGCTCTTCTCAAAGGAGCACTTCTCTTAAGCCAAAAACCAAAATGAACTGAATGACACCTTAACATTGATGAATTAGCCTCTGTCGATAAAAATATGTGAATATGCGAGCGTGCGTGCGTCCATCCGAGCGCACACACCCACGCGTGTGTGATTTAAAGATTACGTAAACATATAATCCAGGTGATATCTGTCTTTCGAGGAATTTTTCCATTTCCTTTTTTCTTGTCGTTCTAAGAACTTTTTACATTAGTTTTTGTTTATATTTTTATTTGTCTATCTGGATAGTACTGTCTTTTTTCTATATGTATGTTTAGTTAACGAGAGCACCTTCTCTATAACCCACTCGTCAAAGCCAATAAATACATAACACAAACCAGAACCGATATTTATAGCAAGAAGGTCAATGGTACCACCTTTTGTCCTATACTACGTGGATTGCGGAAAATTGACTTAGATCGATGTGGATTGCGCATCCCCAAAAAATAACGCAACAAATTGATGCGGATAAAAGAGAAGTCGAGTGAAACGATTCTGAAACACTTAGTCGACTTCTGTTCTCACTCCCACCGACAAGGTCAAGACGAAAAATAACACCAAAGAGGAGACCAACACAGATTTCATATACCATTGCCCTTGACAGAGATTAGCCTCTGTCGTGTGTTACGGGTCTACGTAAGAGGCTCTTTGATGTTGAAACCATGTCACACGGAGTCGCTGTATCTTCGGGCTAACCTTCCTCCTCCCACAGAGTTAATAACATCAATATAAAGCGTTGATGATGAATCAAAAGTCGATAACAAAACACTATCTCTCGTCTGAAGAGCGATAACGAATCCCGCATCCGTCGCGTTCGTGTTTTGAGTGGAGCTAAAATTGAATATCTGGATCACCTTCCTCCACTCCTCCCGGATAGGATCCATCATATGACTATAGGTGTGTTATTGCTCAAACGATAGTATATGTCTAGGAGGTAATTCTAATCTATATTCACCTGATAATTATTTTATTTCGTTCATCAATCAGGTAGTAGCTACCGTTCTAGTATATGTGTATATATTGTTCGATATAAACGTCAGTTATCAGTTGTTTTTTTGGTCATGAAACGAGTAACTTAGACATAAAATAGTTCTGTTAATTGAGTATAAGTTAATTGTATTATGTTATAAGTAAGTGTTAAATTTCATGTTGTTATTTGTGTCTATTGTTTAATGATTTTTTGTTGTCTTTATCTCATTATGTTTTTTTTTATTGTTCTGATTTTATTTTACCTGAAAGACAATCAAACATCACCTAAGCTAATTATATTACTCAATTGTTATTTTCGATAATTCAAATCCATCCTATTGATAATATATATATATATATATATATATTATATATATATATATATATAATATAGAAGAGTAGAGAGAGAGAGAGAGAGAGAGAGAGAGAGAGAGAGAGAGAGAGAGAGAGAGAGAGAGAGAGAGAGAGAGAGAGAAGAAAAAAAAAAAAAAAAAAGAAGAGAGAGAGAGAGAGAGAGAGGAGATAGATAGATAGAAGTGATAGGGTTTGTAAATGCATAGATACTTTAGCATTTAGAGACTCATTAATCAGATCAAAGTAATTAATCAATAAACTATCATTGATCTTTACGTCAACAAGAAGTTTATTAAGTAAGGCATTAGATCTTAATGTCCTAACTTTTAATAATATTATTAAATAATATTTTATATCTTTCTATTCTCAGTTGACACGAATTCATAATATTTCAACCTACTTTAAACCAAGGAACATCTTGTCGGTTTTATCAAACGATATTTGCTTTTGAGATTATAATTACATTATCGTAATTAAATCAAATCCTTGCCATCTCCGCTGAAGATGAAAGATGTCCAACGAGAATAACAAAAAGTTAGTCTTCTTCTTGTAGATATTGTCTACAGAACTACAGGTAGAGTGATGTAATCTATAGCATCATAACATGGACAATAAAACAGATACTACGAAAGAAATAAGAAAATGAACGATTACAAAATTTATTATATAATGCTGTGACAAGTGACTGGAATGTCGGGTACCGAATTCCATAATCGATCCAGACATTTTCGGATAGAGAGTAAATTATTCGATTTGAACATTATATGATAAATAATTTTGTTTACAATTCATTGGAAATAGGATTGTCTTATTTACTATGATAACGAAGTCGATGATATAATTGTATAAATCAACAGCTGTGTTTATCTACAGTTGTGTTTATCTACAGTTGATCTACATGCTAAGGCATATATATATATATATATATATATATATATATATATATATATATATATATATATATATATATATATATATATATGTCCTTTACCTTAAAACAATCAATCAGAAGAAAACCTGATAAACGAATGACTGATCATTCACAATTGATATCAAATAGTTTATATCTACATCAGATATTGGTTCATTCGTTTACTCAACAGACTTCCTGTTACGATCGATTTGGACTTAACTCGAGTGGCTCACTCTGTGTGTGTGTGTGCGTGTGTGTGTTTGTGTCTGTGCGTGCGTGCGTGCGTGTGTGTTTATGGGAGGTGTTAGCCGTGTGGAATAGGGCACTGGCACAGATAATCTCGAAGGGTGAATTCAATCTCTGGACGATTCTTCAGGGCACTGTATTCAGATTGGCGACTTTTCATGCTGAGACATAAGTAAAGTATCACCAGTCGAAGTTCTAAGATTTAAAAACAAAATACATTTAGAGCAGTTGTTCAATAAATCTATCACAAATTACTAAAATGTTCTTTAAAAAAGGCTTTACAACCGAACATAGTCGTGCTATATTTGGGCTGAGGGATGTATCATCTATTATTGTTATCGTCATCGGTATTAAATTATAACTAGATTATATTTTATGTTCTAGTATCTATGATTTGTTTTCTATTATAACTACTTTATTATACCATATGTGCTAATATATATATATATATATATATATATATATATATATATAATTTGTTTCCTATTTAGGTAGTGGTCATTTGGTCCCAATTCTCTCAGATTTATAAACATCACGAAAATCTGAGCCCATACCTTTATTATATGTAACATAAAACACACACATACAACGCGTACACACGCACACACACACGCACACACACACACACACACACGATTCCTACGTAAGCAAATTAACCATTGTTTCAGATTCACTTTTTATATTCATGCACTATAAAGCCATCATTGATTCTAGTCATTCGTCCATGACAGCAGCTTAACTGGAACACCAGATCGCGATCCGTAGAACACATTTGTTCTATTACTACAGCTCAACACGCCATGTTACTGTTCCGGATAATAACAGAGTTCCAGAAGAATTGAGTCTAGACCCCAGTGTTCGTTATATAGCCAACTGTTAGTTATACCCAGTGGAGCTGGCAGATGGCAGAGAAAGACAATATTTTGATATTTTCAATAATCCATATTTCAATTGTATGGCTTGTTATATTCTGACATTCCTTAATTATTTTGACAAATGATACAATTTTCGTATACCGTTACAACACATGTAGACATGCGTATGTACTCATCATATACACGCCCGCGCATATATATATATATATATATATATATATATATATGTTCTAGGTTCTAGGTACACGCCATGCTACAGCAGTGTTCTTCTCTTAATGGCATGGAACCACCCAACGAAACAACCACCCGACAGAAACAAAGGTACATCCCCATCACTTCAATCATATTACAGACACAACTTAGTCCTTGTTCTCGTCCACTTTGTGGAACATTAATAACGGTCTAACCGAGCGCCCTAGACCCCCTCCCCCCTCCTCCTCTCCCCCGCCCCCGGGCCTCATGGCTCTGCTCAGTATTAGCCTGAAGGTTAGTTCACATGACAGAACGTCGTGATAAATGTTCTATTTATATTTATCCGTCGTCGTGACACGTGACAGCCTACCGGTCTATAATAGGTCTTCCGAGCTATCCGGCTGACGTCTGCTCTGCTTCAGTACTCATCAATACCGGGAAACATCTGGAACGATTCCTGGTGGAAAATGAAGTGAATCGGGAAGAACGTAGCCATACGAACCGCTGACTCGGTTACGAGAAAAATGGCGACGAAAACTGAAATAAATCAGATTTCAAAACAAAACGAATCAGCTCGTAATGGGTACAAAAAATGATAATCGAGATCGGACTGTCAATATTTATATAGAGATTAACGAATTAACAGAATTAATGCTGATCCCTCCAATAGATTTGTTAGACATATTAATAATATTTAATAGACAGGATAGGCTTGATTATTGGGATATGGTCATAGAGTGTTGTTTTAGCTTATATATATATACCTTTAAACCTCATCAATTATTACAGTAAGAGTTACAGGTAAATCAATTTGATAACTAATGTTAACCGATTGTTGATACCCCGATCGAAGCTCCATAAATTAACACGTTATCTGGATCGGTCACGGTGGTTCGTATTTTATTCAGTGCGTGGACTAAATTGGAGAAAAATTAAACACAGTGCGGATCATATAATCGATAAAAAATTAATATATCATAATTAGATCGAACGTTGTGGCTCTACAACGTGTCAAATCTTATGACATGGTCAACGTGTAAATCGCTTCTTTATGGGTTCAGCTATGATCCAAAGTTCAGTATGACAACTGCTGAACTATGAACTATGGCATGATTTCAATTTACTGCTATCCACATATTTTCTTGTCCTTGTAACAAGGAACACTTACCTGGCCGGAGAACATCACGTATGTCTTTGTGTAAATGAAATAAATCAGAATTGCTCGACCCCTAATGTACAAAAGGCTAGATTTTAAATATAGACACGATTCTTCCCAAGTCGTCTACAAAACGGAGTCTAGTCCCTTACTCGGAAAGTAAGGAGTAAGTCTTCCAGACATCGAAAACGATTACTGTCCTATCTTCTTCGACCGAGATGCTTCACCTTCACATAAATGACATTGGGTAGGGTGGGGTGGGGGGTCGACCTTTGATAGTCAGTCTATGACTTGTCAGGTCATCCGTGTTGATATGAGAAGGACGCTAACATAGTACGTCTTTATACTGAGTCAGACTGAACCTTATTTGCTTTACCGCAGAACATGTTCAAACAGAGAATTGTACATCTATAGAGACATTGATATAAATTGCTATTTGACTTAGGTCTTACGCACGGACGGAGTTTCATATTAACTCTCAGAAGGGTTTTGTTTGCTAAAATATATTCTTAAATTCGCGAAATGTTGGTGACGTGTTTCTAAAACTTGTAAATATGACAAAATATTGCTTCATTTTTGCCTGCCTTTCTTAGTTTATATATTATTTTCATCAGTTTTTAATTACGATATACGTTTATTCTATATTTACTGCAAGGGGTCTCCATAATGTAGCTGTTATTGTGCAGTTGGCCACAGATCTGTAGCACCTGAGTTCAGATCTCGGCGCGGATGTGTCTGAAGCTTGTTACATCTTTCCCTTCGTTTAACTCATTACCTTTAGATGTTGTACAGGCCATTTAGTCTACCTTGTGTACAATACTGGTGGTAAAAGAATCCGCGTCTATCTTTACTGCAATAATATGCTTAATTGAATATCCTGGCTTTCTCCATTCCATCATAACCAATTGTGTTATTTCGGTTTTAAATTAGAAGATAATAATACATCGTTTCAGAAAGCATATTTCAGTCTCATATTTCACAGAGGGGTCCAGGAAATATTGTGTTTTTTAAATGTACTCTCTGGGTAAATAGCTAAATCCTCATTTGGTTAATAAACCGGCATAGATTACTCAATCTTTGGTAGTGTGCTCGAATATAGGGAAAGGGGTTATGAGGAAACAGAACGGAAACAATTAACAGTAAAAGAAGTAGCCGGAAATACAGTATCAACTATTGTATAAGTATCATTCAATCAGATTACAAAACATTTTTCTAACAAATATCAAACAACACGAAGTTATTAAGCAATTACTAGCTAATAAATAGTTTTATTGGCCCTAAAGATAACACAGATATACCGGTCTACATCAAGGGTCCGTTCATTTCTAATTCCTCCAAAATCGTGGAGAAGGAGAAGATGAGAGATAGTAGTGGAGCCGAGGGACGTCTTTTAGCACATCATCTCCCGATAAGATAGCAATAACGTTTACTATTGATCCAGAGAACATATTTGTCTCCGTGGCCTCATTATAGGTAACCTGAATGACAATTGGGGCGAATTTTATGTCCATCGTGTGCCTATTTATGACGGCGACTGGGCTGGAACTAATGGCCATAAACTATTGAACACATTCGCTTTTTACTGGCTAGAACATGTTTTGTTCGTGTGATGAATAATTCATCCTACCAAAAGCTAGTTGAACACGTCCATCAAACAGACAGCGAAATGATGATGAAACGAACAATTAGGTTCATCGGTAAAGTTGTATAGTTTTGTCGGTTGTATGTATTTTAAACTATAGACCAAATCACTGTACGCCTAATGGGTGTGTGTCGTACTCTAAACCGTTATATTCATAGAGTTGTTCAATAGTAAACCCGCTGATGTGTGCTTACGGCGATTTATAAATCAAAATTTCGGGTTAAGGGTATCATTTCTGAAAGCTACAACACAGACATAGCTGAAAACTAAGCATGAAACACGCGAAATAGGTATTTGCATTCCGGGTTTGCTGATATTAAACAAAGGATTGACAAACTAGCTGTACACGTAAATTGGAACGAACAAATAGCCTTCAATCGTGTGTTGGATCGCCTAGAGATCGGGTTATGCACGATAGTATGTACTCATTCTTATTAAATGGAACTTTGTCTGGTTATAGAAGAATCTTACCTCATAATTCCTACCCAGTGATTGTAAGCATATCACTAATAAACATTATGCAACTTAAATAGAAAGCTGTTTTTTTTTCTTTAAATATTTTCATCACCAAAACCCTGTTATAATCTAACGTTATTATATTTGACGAAAGATTTGGAATTATACGAGTCGCCATTATACAGAGATGGTTCTAAATTTAGAATTTTGCATATCTGACAATTCGTCTGGGTCACTTTAACTTTGACAAAATTCATCATCCATGGTAAATAATAGACAACAATGTTGTTTCTTGTTGGGTTTTTCTCATTATATGTTTATTATTATTATTATTATTATTATTATTATTATTATTATTGTTATGGTCATACATAAGATTATGATACGTATTGTTGTACAAAGCCATTACTGGGAGTACTATTTTGGTTTACAATTGACATACATTTCAGTTTTATTTTGCAATCACAGAAGAGTTATCTCAAATCGAGGGGGGACCAATCTGTGCCGATTGAATGTTTTAATGATGGTCGTTTCTTTTCTTAAAAGTTCTCAATTGTTTAATCATTGTTTTCTAATTCATCTCAAAATGTACAGAGATACTACGACACAGATTAGAATTGTTAAATTTGTGTGGCTTTTAGAATCAATTAATGACGTGGTTAGGGGTATAACTATATATCCATATAATGTTTTTATCTATCACTGCCAGCAATAATTCACTTCAAGGCAAGCAAGGTAAAATGTTCAACATGTATTTAATAATAATGAATGTTAGATACAAATAAAGGTATGTGTATTCATGTAGACATTGTATCGTTATCCTTTCCTGGATCAGTGTAAGTCCCAATCAACCACTTGATATGTATTAGCTTCTGACTACTAATCCTTGCAGAGTAATTAGGGCGAAACGATTAGATAACCACATACTGTATCAGGAGACCATCATGGAATCAGACGGGTAAGGACACCATCGTCTGATAATTCGATCCTTGGATATCGAATTATCACAACAAATGATTCACAGTACCATGACTTCTGACATTGATCCGTGGTAGTTACATATGGTCCACAGTCTGACCTAGGCAACCATAAATGACATTGAAATATTTTTGGATCAGAAGAAAACAAATCTTGCCATGAAATATGATACAGCGTCAGTATTTTAATATTTGAAGTCAATGCTTCGTGCTGATACAGCAGACAATTGTCACTCGTCCAAAACGGATCAGATCAAAAGAGGAATATTATCCAACGTCGCCAATAGCTCCAGAGATCATATAATAGTTGAGCTGGGATCAGTATTTTCTTTTTTTTCTTCTAATGTCGACGGTGGCTCCATCTAGCGGCAAACATAGTCAATTAACTTCGATAACAAGTAACTGTGATAACAAATAACTTTGATAGCGAGTAACTGTTAAATAAATCGATATGTGCATATGAGTAATAAATAATCATTAAAATGTATATAAAATTATATTTTCAACTGATGCGTGTCAACAAATTATGTAAGAACCAGATCATTACGAAACATCAACGATTAGATTTGCCAAGAGATGAGCGATAATTTATTAAACTTTCATAGATATTCACTCGAATATTGGATACTTCGTGAGATGTAGTAATTACTAAAGAGTTGGATAATTTAGACTCCACTGTTTTGCTTCTAAACACCCATCCACTGAGTCAATTCTTTAAATTGTCAATCATGTCTACAAATACATAAATCCGTCACGCGAATTCATGATCACGTGATATTTTGGGTTTTTCCAATGTTGTCATCATTACCGTAGCAAACGTAGGAAAATGCTATTTGTTTATAAAAACGCTTACTAAAACGATTAATATGTATTCCTACTTCATACAAAATCTTAGCTAAGGCCTACTAATATATGTTTAATTTGATCTGTTCAATGATTGGGAGCATCGAGCCACACCTGTGCTGTTATCACTTAATATTTGCTATCATCTCTCATGTCACTGTAAGCCATGGCATGATATACACATTATCTGATTATAGCTATTTGGATGGCCACACGAGAAAATTAATTTGGATTGGAATGTAATGCATCTGCATATTTTGCAGCTTGATTTGATCAGTTTCAGCAATGGCAGAAATGTGTCTTTCTGGTTGTCCTCGCTACGACAAGAGTAATTTTCATGCAAGCTACCCAAGATCATCAACATGTATAAACTAGTTTTAAGGATTTGCCGTTTTTACTTTTTGAGTTTGAAATTAAAACACAACAATTACTGAAAGTACCTTTGTTTTAAGAAATTGCAGTTTTACTTTTGATTCGAAAAATAACACCCATGGTTACTATAAGTACTCGCCCGTTATATCACAATATGAATAATAATAATTTACTATAATGAAACTGAAGCATCCACATGCCACTAATTTGTCAATGTTGCAGAAATAAGAAATTTTCATATTTCCTTAACTTGTTTTTAAATTTAAATGTTTTGTCAGCGAAGACAAAAACCTTTGAGACATCAAATGAAATGTCTGTTCATATTTTCGCAACACTTCATGGTAATTATAACTGATGCAATTAAATTAGCGTTACATCAATGTTCGGGAACGTTATATTTTCACATGAACTCTTCCCTTGTTTTTCAGTAAAAGAAATGATTTAGTTCAGTTTTCGGTTCAAATTTGTGCAAGTACGAGCGATGCAAATGATAAAGTTAAGAACAGAGTTGAGGCGTTTAAGAAAACTCCTGGACTGAGTGAATATCTTGAGACTGAACTGTACTAGCGAAAAAGAAGAAGGGTTTTTGGACTTGAATTGACAAATATCCCATAATCCTGAAACGAATAAAAAGCTGGACCATACTCCAGTTTTACCGATGAACAGCTAAAACAATATGCTAGCAGTAAACTAACTGTACATCACCTATCCTTAAGAAAGGCTTTAACTTCTTGAAGAGTCAGAAAATTAATTGTGGGTTATCTTATGGAGATAACCAAAGACGAGCCTATGTTCTATTCAAGAAAAAACAGGCTGTTTGAGGATACTGAACTTGTCGTGTTTAAAAGTGTGGTCTCTGCTCAAACATCATGCCGTTACTTTATAACTTGAACTACCATACAGAAATAGGTCACTTCAAGCTGGTTCTGGCAAGCACAACAAAGCCACATAAATGGCACAATGAGAGAAGTCTTAACAGAGACATGTCATATACTCCTATCAAGAGCTATAATCCAGTGTGAAGGCATATCTCTAATGAAATGGCATATATTTTATGGACTTGTCATTAATCATTCATGTTATTAGCTTTGATTTACAGATTTAAAAAGATTAAACCTGATGTGCCATATAAGGATTCGATTACATTACGCACAGTCAAAAATAAATGCAAGGAAATTAATTTCAGATATTAATCAGCAAAGTGCACCCCAGGAAAATGTACATGTTTATAGTTTAACAATATCCTATTTAAATGACCATTTAAACGAATTGTTATGAATTTCTACTGTGTAGTATCGGTGGATACAATAAGATCTTTGATCAAAATACAACTTACTGAAAATGAGAATATTGGAATGAACAGCAACAGCAGGATCGGTCGAGGAGCTCTTGTTAATGACGCGTTTTTGTCTACATTAAGGGAGCTTCATCGTGTTTTAACGTTTTTCGTTCACATTCACTTTCATTTATATTACACACAGATAAAAGCGTCAAAGTTTTGTGATTGATAAATAATACATATCTGGGGAAAAGAGCATTGTGAGCTGGATATGGCGATGCATTCGTTTTTACTCTAACACCCGTGTAGAATTAATAGTAACCATCCCCAAAAGAGTATTGATTGGCAGTGTTGAATATTTGCAATAATTTAACTCGAAGTTTTGAATATCACAATACAACCCCCGGCATACATATGCACCATTGCCAAGTTTAGTGATGTTATGACTACGAGGTGTAATGTTGACATGGGCGATAATCGGTTTGTTGTCACATAACCTGTTCAAAACTATTCTCTACTATGATTTATTTATGACACACGTTATTAAGTAGTAGCATGCTATATTATATATTATATTTCATTGTTATTTATGCTAAAATATCATAGAGTTAAGGTAGAAAATCGATCTAATCAATGAAACCGATATTTCCCTACATTTTGACATCTCTTTAAATTGGAAATTCCCGTCACGTGATCATTAAATCACGTAATTATATACTATTTGTACATCTAAATTTGGCAGAAGAAAATGGATGGATGCTCTTATCAGGTTTGATTGAATTGGTCTATCAACCAAATTCTTATAAGGACGGCATAACAGATGTTGACTACCTAAAAACGGTATCTAAAAGACGCAATAAACAAATTAAAAACACGTAATTGGTAGTCAGCATGTCAGAACAACTGTTATTAAGCTACAAATTTATTTCATCCAAATACAATTATGACTATTATATAGGAATGTGAAGACTAATTCATTATGGTAGTAACTGCTACGAGCAGCCTGCAGGATCAAAACCAAATGCTATGATGGGCTAAAATTGGCTTAGAACATTGGGGAAATATTGTCACCTGGGATGAACTAAACCCTCTCTCGATCTGGTAATATCTCCATTATGTCTGCAAGACAATAATTTAAGATTAACAGATTTATACAAAACACATCATTAATGCAGAATTGATTTTATTTATCATAGCAAAGTGAACAGCCTTTTCAGCACTATGGAAACATATATTTAACAACATTTATTTGATCCTATTTTGTAGGGCAACCGAGATGTGATTTTAATCAGCAAAGAAAATCTTAATTCACAAACAAAAGTTCACAAACAATATGAATAATGCTGTTTGAATATTAGAAAGGTAATCTCATGGGCTGATAATGTTTTATTAAATCTTAGCCGTTTAATTTCTGTTTATAACAGGTATAAATAGTATATTGGCCATAAATGCTTTATTGTATACACTAGAAGCATGTAATAGATACAGGTCAATAATTGATCAAATATGTTTATGGCTTGTAGTATTCAAACTGTATCATAAAATATGTTTCTCAGTAATAATACCAGTTCCTTCAAGGGAATAGGAATCGGGACAAATATAATTACGAATAATACAGCAGTAAATATTATCAATAATCCTTTGCAATAATATCATAGGGTATCCATTATATATATATATATATATATATATATATATATATATATATATATATATATATATAATAAAAAACGACATTTAGATCGACAAACTGTACAGTTTATCGTGCTGCCCAGTTACCTAGGCGGAATACTGTTATCAGTATACTGTTATCAGTATACTGTTATCAGTATACTGTTATCAGTATAATATATTCACCGACAAAACTAGCGAAGTCACAATAAAGGTTTTGAACATTTAGTCGTGTAACATTAAAAACGACATTTTGCTGTTTGTTTTTGGTTGAACGGAACAAGAATTTCTATTTATCTGTAATTGTCGATTCTTGAATTCTTGAAGTTTGAATTCTTTACGATCAATAAAATTACCACATATAATACATATTGTCGTATTATCAGATGTAATCGGATTAATCCTCGTCCGATTGAGTCATTTACTACTAAAATGTGAGCTACTCATCAAAACCAACCTGTTCAAGCCATTTTGTGAAAATCTAAATCAACCATTGATAATCTTATGCCACATTATTTTCACCAGAACAGGACTAAGAAGGGTGCCAAAATTTGAACAGGACAATTCGACACCTTCAAATGTTGTTGTATCCAAACGTGTACATTCCAATACATCCAGTGGCTTAGACCGCGAGTCGTTCAGTCATCAAAGACGACTTATGATTAATGTGGACAATCAACTAGACGGGATATATATATATATATATATATATATATATATATATATATATATATATATATATATATATAAGCATATGTGCATGTTGATGATCATTATGTTGACAACATCCATGTCACGTGGTGTCCATCATGTCGGAGGCGTCTATCACCTCGACTGCGGCCGTCTAACGTAACGAAGGTAACATCCACGTCGACTAAAATTGTATGGACTCCTATGGAAAATAAACTTCATTCTATTCTCTAATTAGATGAAAAATATTTAATTTCACATTCAATTTTGGGACACCCTTTTCCTTGATAATTGTTTCAGCAGTAAAGCACTTTTCCTTGGGTAAGGGAATCAAATTTCATTGGCTGGAGAAATCATTGATGTTGTCCAAATTTCTTCCTTCAAGATAGTATACATGATAAAGCATTCATGATCAAATTCTCCAAATTCAATCCATTCAACCGAGACAAACAAAGTAAAGTTTTACTCATTAAAATTATGTTTTGCCACTCAAATGTGCACGCCTTACTCGGGATTTCTGGCTAAAAGCCTGAACACATCTAAAGTCGCAAATACGTGTACATCTGAATACATCTAAAGATACGTGAACACCTGAAGAAAAAAATCTTATCTTTTCCAAATGTCGTATCTTCTAATCACCTGAGTATTTATCATTATTTCACTGAAAACATCAACTGAATTACTGACATTCAATCCAATTTCCAACTCTCAAATATATTATATATATGTATATGAGTAAGGATTTAGCAGGTTATGAATTATGAGTGAGTGAGTGAGTGAGTGAGTAAATAAGTGAGTGAGTGAGTGAGTAAATGAGTGAGTGAGTGAGTGAGTGAGTGAGTGAGTGAGTGAGTGAGTGAGTGAGTGAGTGAGTGAGTGAGTGAGTGAGTGAGTCAGTCAGTCAGTCAGTCAGTCAGTCAGTCAGTTAGTCAGTCAGTCTGTCAGTCAATCAGTCAGTCAGCCAGCCAGCCACCAGTCACTCGATGTGTGAGTGAGTTAGTCAGTGTGTGAGTGAGTGGATGCGTCAGTCGGTTAGTCAGTCAGTTAGTTAGTTAAGCAGTCAGTCAGTCAATCAGTCAGTGAAAAACATATAGGATATATGACCGTGAATCTAAAATTAGTTTGTTAGTTGAAACGGCACGTATTATGTACGCGTATATATGTTTACATGTATCTTTGGATATCTAGCTATATCCATGTGTATATGTCTGTCTGTTAGTCTCTCTGTCTGTTATTATCTCTGTATATCCGTCTGTCTGTCTGTCCGTCTGTCTGTGAACCTGTTACAGCTTGTCGACCCTTATTTAGGCTTACCACTACCAGTTATTTACGCCAACTACTAATCTTAACCAACAAATCTAATAAAAGATTATTGAACGTTTTGATGTTTTCCACACTTTTTCATCTTCCCTAGAAGTTATCGGATGATGATGTTCTTATAAGGAGCCGAGTCTTCCTATCTTTGGTATGTAGACGCGACGTTGCTACAGGGCGATCTTCATCGTTATCTCTCCGTTGCCACTGCCATGAGATAATACTGCCCTCTCGCTCATAAACACTGTCTTTCGTCATCACTGCCTTGTCCTATAGCTCGTGAGAGGATATTATCAGTGATAAACTCTGGCATCAACCTGCTGCTTTTTGTCTGGAGCCAGAACGTGTCCTGCGACTGACAATATTGAAAATGACATCGGGAGACAGTGTATCCCGACTAAATGACGAATCGGAATTGACATGCACGGGTTAGGTAATGGTGGCTTTCGATTGGGGCAATATTCTTCTTTTCGTGGCCAGACATGAAGAGCCGTCACATTAAAAATCTAATCTAACTTCGGACTTTCCGGATATGACTTTGACCGTCGAGTTCTCCGGATTTTATTATGGAACTGATATACTTACGGCCTGAAGTTAACTTCGTACGCTAGTCAATTGTCTACGCGATAAATCAAATTTTAGCACCGTATGCCGTGGGCTGATGTTATTTTTGTAACTATTAGTCTCTCTGTGTGTGTGTGTGTGTGTGTGTGCATCAGTAGGTGCCTGTGTTGTTTGTCTGCCAGTCAGTATCTAATAAGCATATGCCTCTGTCTGTCTGTCTGTCTGTCTGTCTGTCTGTCTGTCTGTCATTACGCATAATTTTTCACAAAACATAAATAACCAAACTCATGGCTTTATTAAGCGAATGTTTCTTTTGCCGACGACACAAAGATCACATTTTACTGACGCCTAATAATCTGGAATATGACGGATGGGAGCAATCCGGAATCCCGAAGACTGCGTACTCTCATACGAGTACTCCAGTTCGGTACGTCGCTGTACGAGCCACGGTGATACTCGACGTTTCTATTGTCTCCAGCCTGATCCGGATCGGTTTAGTCCTACCTCCACCCCCCATCCCCCTCCCCTATACACACGAGTCGATCTACTATTACAGAAGCTCTAGTCGGTGACTCATGATGTTAGCATAACGATATTGGAACCACTCGCCGTTAGTAACCTGTTGCCACACCATGCACCCACCCACATACCCATCCCACCCAACCCCCAACCCCCTCTTCCCCATCCACCATCATATTTACCGACCGAGCCATGTTATTATAACAGATGGTGGGTGAGTAGCTAAACGAAACAATATTAAAGGTTATATATCATCTTCGGTAATGTGGTTAAGGTTTCGCTTTTATTAAACCTTGAAAAGAATCGAAGAATTATTACATCGTCGTCGGGATAAGTTATTATATTTTTAAAAGAATATGTCGACACCTGGTGAGTGTCGTTGAATAATAATAATATATTACACAGTTTATATGATATTAGCGTAAACAGTCAGCTGTTTGGTGTGTTTGTTGTTACTCTTAATTTTAAAGGGATGTTGTCTTTGTTTAGATTAGTTTACATCTCGCTTAGAAGACTGGCATTAACAGATAATAATCAAGATTGAACAATACTACATATCGTACGTACAATACACATTAAATTGTCTTCTCGGTATCTAATCTAAGAACATTGTTTTGATGTAAGTTGATAAATATTATTAAAACAACATAAAAGTATCGTCGTTCCTTTAGCTTTTGTTTTTTATCACAGAATTGGGCACACTACTATATCTTAGAAGAATTATAGGTGTCATTTCTCTGCTTAGATTCAGATTGGCAAATTGTGTGTGTGTGTGTGTGTGTGTGTGTGTGTGTGTGTGTGTGTGTGTGTGTGTGTGTGTGTGTGCGTGTGTGCGCGCGCCCGCGTCTGTATTAGCCGTGTATAGTAAGGCACTGACACAGATAATCTCTAAGCGTGAATTCAAACTCTGGACGATTCTTTAGGGGACTAAATCCAGAGTGGCGAATTGTCATGCTCAGACATGTATAATGTCTCACCAGTCCCAACGTGTGTGTGTGTGTGTGTGTGTGTCTGTGTAAGTGTTATAAGCCAGTAAGTGTTAAACCCGTATCATATTTCGGCTGCGCTGTGTGATATTTGATAAACGTGTCCTCGTGTATTTTGTGACATCCCGACGGGTAGTGTGTGTCATTCTCGCGCTTCATCAAATAAAACGCCGTGTTTGTGGGGGTGGGGTGGGGTGGGGTGGGGTGGGGGTGGCGCTGTCAGCAACCGGGATAGCAGTCAAAGCGAGGGGTGAGTCATCACAGTCCCAACAAGTCTTCGGGATCAAAGGGCATCCAGAATCATTAATAAACAGGCTAAGGATCAAAGAGTTCGGACAGGGCAGAGGAAATGACACAAAACAATAATAATAATAATAAATACGACGAACAAATAAGAAAATACTGGATATTTATGTATGTGAGAGTTAAATAAAAAATAATTCTCAACTCGAATTACAGTATTTTTATATCCATTAGTTCTGTCTCCGGCAACAATTGAACAATAAACTATAAAAAGATGAGTTTTCTATCTATTCTATGCTCGTCGTTTACGTGTCCGAGACGAGGAGATGTTGGCAGAATCAAAACTGTGATTTCTGTTTTCAGTCAGATCTATTAACAATAAAACTTAGACACTCTGTGCCATTGAGCTTGAGAAGAAACAACAAAATGAAAGATGGTCTCTTAAACGAAAAATTGACGACATTTATAAATGTTATTTCGAATAAATAATTAAACCGACGTAAACAAGTTATTCCTTGCTACGTATTTTGTGTGTGTGTGTGTGTGTGTGTGTGTGTTTTAGCTGTGTATAACAAGGCACAGGCACATATAATCTCGAACCGTGAATTCAAACTCTGGACGTTTCTTCAGGGGACTGAATCTAGAGTGGCACTTTTCTTGCTGAGACGTGTGTAATGTCTCACCAGTCCCTGTGTGTGTGTGTGTGTGTGTGTGTGTGTGTGTGTGTGTGTGTGTGTGTGTGTGTGCGTCTGACACCATTTATTATCCCGAGTTAATAAGTACTTTCTAACTTACTGCATATTCACAAATGTCATCTTTATGTCTATCAACAAACTACTGTAATAGGAATTGAGGTTTCAGTTAAGTCAACCCGTGACACTATAATCTACATTTTTAACCTTAAAATCGCATTGTTTCTGGGAAATAACATATACATGTCGACTGAGATTTCACCCCATCATCGTCTACCTTAAAGTACATCACGGTGGTGTTTAGAATGTTGTTTTTATATAAAAGGCGTCTTCTAACCATATGTCAGCGAGGAATCCCAAATTAAATGTGTTTATTTATTAATAGACGAACTAATGCTGAAAAAAAGGTTTCTTTCTAATAAATCTATCATCGCGAAATTTGACATTAGACGGTCGTCAACAAATCAGAACTTGGTAGATTACAATAAAAACGATATACGAACCTGCAATTTTAATTGCAATCATACATTATTTGATTGATGTACTATTCGGTTAAAGTAGGCTTAGAAGATTAGTTTCATTGTCAGTATTGTTCTACCAACATTAATTATGTAAAAACACTATCTCCTAAATGTGTGCTGTTCATTAACCCTTCCTTTTATAAATAATGTTTTGATGTATAATGACAGGAGTAAAATAAAGATGAGAATTTTCTAATTTCTTTATCTATCGTACACACACGGCGTGATAACTATGACGACTTAGTTCTTCACCTGCTGGGGGGGGGGGAAGGATACGTCTTCTGATGTTTCTACCTGTGTTAATCAGATTCAGTGTGTGTTATGTGAATCCATATTAAAAATAACATTAAAGGGGAAAAGGAGAAGGTAATAGCAACTTATTTTAAAAACATAAATTTCAACAGGTGTCGTAGACCGGATGTCAAATAACTGTCAGAATTAATAACAGAAAATTAATTTAATAAGTCTGTAAACACGCTATGAAGACATTTTTTTAATAACTGTTTTCGCTTATTGATAACCGTTTTCACAAATAAATACGAGAATGGTGTTATTTTGTATATACTGAATAATCAACTGCTTAACCAGATTAACGCTTTTAAACAATACAGTTATTTGTCTGCCATCTAATTGGATGTATCCAGAATCACAATCTTCATCACAAATATTACATGGACTAGTTTTAAAAATCAGTTATCACCTTGATCGGATATGATGGGGAAAAAACGTATTTTTTGCTGTAATTATTCCTCACAAATGCCTTGTCCTGGTTACTAGTTTTATCGAACTACGCTTACGTGATATTTATTTTTTAAACTAAACAAATAAAATTCACCGCCAAATGAACAATATCAGTAAATTATAATATTAAATTTTAAATAATTCCTAGAAAATACAGAATTATGATTATGAATTAATCTACAACTTAGTCATAGGATTGAGTCGGTTTGATCATTGTTGTTGTTGTTGTTGGTGGTGGTGGTGGTGGTGGTGTTGTTGTTGTCATTGTTGTTGTTATTGTTATTATTATTATTATTATTATTATTATTATTATTATTATTATTGTTGTTGTTGTTGTTGTTGTTATTGTTGTTTGCAATACTGTTGTTATGAAGTCGAATGTAAAACATATCTAATCATTGTTGACATTAGTTTATAAAATCGGTGCGTTTTCGAATTGAAGCCATAGATAAGGTTATCTTTGCATTAACCTTGGTTATTATCTACAAAACAAAGGGATTACTCCTTACGTGAATCACTTTAAGAGCTCAGATAGTACACCGCTGTCCTGATAACCGTAGAACTCGGAAACAGGCGTATCCAACCTTGCTATAGACTTCCTGTTTTTATAATGCTTCCCTATACTAAAATCTGTAGTCCGACGGCTTGTCATATCCGGTCTGAATTTCGAAGCCTCGGATCGGATGTCAATGTAAAGTGTTAAGTACAAGTACACATAACAGGTGAGCCATATCGGCTGGAAAATTACTGGCTAGAAGAAGACAAATACACATTCTGACGTCAAAATAAAATAATTACCATGGCAACGTATTAACAAAAAATATTTAGTGGACATCGCTGGCATCTCAGTTTCATGCACAATTGATACACGTCATGCAAAAAGACCAAATGTGATGACACACTATCAGTAAAGCTTGGATAGGACATTTAAATGCAGTTTTATGTTCATAATATTCCACTCGGTATCAATTTATTTTTATTCTGTATTCTAAACGTATGAATAATGTTTCATCGGAATTTTCATCGGGACGACATCTTCCCAGGCACGTAGAGGCTGCACTTTGAAGAATCGTAAAAGCCAGAGATATCATTTATTCATGACGAGAGTGGGACAAGAGAGGACATTAGTGTAACGAGCGTTCTTATATCAGTCATGTCAAGTGAATAAATTTAAAAACTGACAAAATGAATGTTGATAGATATCAGTCTCAATCCAAAAATAACTTTATGAGAATAGAACAGAAATATAACAGTTTTGTTAACGATTTTTGTGATAAAAATAACCTTAAACTAGAAATAGATTTACGTTGTATTAGAATTATTAAAGTTCAATGGATCCAAGAAACAACGCACAATTCTCACAATAAGGTGACGCCTTATCCAAGATAATCAATTTTTCCAATGGGATCCCTTAATTGATTACCTGGACTCTGTTTTCTTCATCAGCTCGTTAACGAACTTTTGGCTTCTAATTCAAATGCAGAAGTTCGCCGTTAAGATGATAATGCGGCTTAAACTCTAAACCAAAATGCTATTTTACAACCTGAGAAATCAGTGACTCGCGAAACTGATGCCGAAATACAATCTACAGAAAAAGACTGTATTATTACCATCCAACGTCAGACCAATGGTCATAATATATTGGAGGAGATATTGTGGGCATCAGTCGAAGAGAACAAAAATCGATTATTTAAACATTGACCGCATTGTCCAGTGACGTAAGCGCTGTTGTGATAAATAGCAATTAGTACAATATATCTACATCAAATATATAAAGAAAAAAAAACTGAATAAATATTGAAATGTTTTAATTCCTGGATGTTGAATCACGTAAATGACACGCCACTGAGTCATTTATAACTGAGTTAATAATTATTTATATTGTACTACGGCTTTCTATCATCGTATGTCATCTGAGCGCAGTATTAACAATTGACATGCCCTCTCTCTCTCTCTCTCTCTCTCTCTCTCCGTCCGCCCGTCCGTCAGTCTGTTTGTCCGTCCTTCCTCCCTCCGTCCGTCCGTCTCTCTCACTAATGTTCCGACTGCGTGATGACTAGAAAACCATCTCGTATTCAGGTCAAATAAGCTCTTCCAATTAAAAATAATATAACATACAACAACGATCAAATGAGATAACGATCTGCCTGAAGACGCGTCTGATGTAAACGTCGATGTATTTGTTTGGAATATTGTTATAAAAAATATGACGTATATAATAAACTGATTGGAGGATTTCGTGCCAATGTATATATTAAGATATATCGGATGTCATTAATGGTGTAAGAGGTCAATAGATACAATATTTTAAATAAGACTTTTTGTTGTGCGACATCAGACATTATCAGTAGATGAATAAACTTAGACTAACTACCTCCGCTGACTAGAATAATTAACATATGGAAATATCTTTGTTCTTGATGCACCGCGGTGTGTACAAATTTAGCCAAAACATTTAGTAATTTAGTCTCGATATTTTTTACAATTCGTTGACGTTGTCCTTGGTAAATCACGGAGTTTATCTTCTTGTCTAGCCCGTTCTTCGGGAGATGTACAAACAAGAGGGGTGGTATACCAGTTACGTTTCCACGACGACTATGGAAGAAAGATCTCATCCGTAAACCGGATAACCTGATAATGTTTACGTTTGTGACAACGATGACGCATATTCAGTGAGGTCACTACTCCGTATTCATCTAGCAAAAATGAATATTTCGGTGAAGGATGTTGAACAAAATCTTTTACTAAGCCTATTCTAGCTGTTTTAATCTAATTTTGTATTAAACGTGCCCTCGTTAGATGAAATATTCGTTTTCTTTCATTTTAGCGTAAACGGCACGAAATGACGCGGTGACGGAATCGATTTATCGGCAAAATATTGCCGAATAATCGTCGCAAATCATTTTATGCACCGACACACTAAGAGATTATTCTAGTAATATTGACAGCCGTGACATTTTCACCTGAAGTGGCTTCTATTTATAGTTGGCGTGGGATATCGAGTCACCTCAATACGATATACGAAGCCAAAAACTGGCCGAATCCAGCCAGGGAGATGGTTATTTCAGAAGGTCATCGATTATGTTTTAGTGGACGTGAATATGTAAATGAAAGACACTCAAGACGGACGGGATCGTGTTTTGTTGATATCGTATGTTGTTGTCTTTTTTTTAGGGGGGGGCGGAAAGGGGGAGGTTGTAGCCACATCGTGACAACGATTTCTCGCCAGATATGCGTTATCGTCAATATTCAGACGGTTATCTAAAAATCTAAGAAACAAAACCAGTTTAGGAAAACAACCTTTTTTCTCCCTCTCCCTCTCTTTCCATCAATTTTCTTCCGGGATAAATTTCCAGACAACCAGAAACCGAATCGATACAACAGCTAAAAACCGTGATAACGCATCAAGGACGTTTTTACGTCTCCGATTACAGAGCTTTTAATAAAGGAAATCAAATTATCGGTCACCCGAACTGGATATAAGACTAGAGGCGTTATAATCCAGGCAGATCCGGATAAGTAAACGTTACCATTATTTTCCATGAAAAGTTGCAGAACGCGTTATTTACAACAAAACGCAGCCGCGGTTAACGAATTGCGTCCATTTTCGTTGGCTTAAACCAAACGTCCAGTCACATAATTGGGACACATCCAGAATTGATACTCGCCGTACACAAATGACTATTTGGATCGAACGACTCCAGAGCGTTTGAGAATTGATTTCTTTAAAAGAGTGAGGTAATGGCTCCTACAGGATGTCTGACTTCTCTCTGTTTAAACAACCCATTCGAGGTACAGAGGCGACACAGCTGTCGGTAATTAAGTTTCATTAAGTCAATAGCCGCTGTTGCAATTTATGAGCGTTCGCTTTTTATTCCAACGTGATTAATCGATATTATTTCTCGTTGGTTTCCCCCCCCCCTCCCCAACAGTTCCGTTTCTTAGCCGATCCCGACCATCAGAGATCCGTAGAGTGGACGGTAGTGTACTCCTCAGCGTTCAAATGATATATTTTTATCGGCGTTGAGCAGCTTCGGCGTGTGAATCGGTGCTGCGACCTAACGGGAGACACCGAAACCGGAAATAACGATGAATGGCACCACTGGGAGAAGCGCGGCCCCAGATCTTCCAACCCACAACACACACACACATCTACAGCTACGCCGTCTGGTATTCCAATCACCATAAGGCCCGCGCTCAGATGTTCTGTTGGCAGATTTCAAATCTGTTGACGTCAAAGGATGTGACGTTTAGTCGTCAGGCGTAAAATTATTGCTAGTTGTCGTCTAGTCTGGAGTTATTGTTTACTGACGTAATGAGCGATGAAGAGTTCGTCAACTGGCTGTCGACTTGTTGGCATATTCCGGATCCAGTGACTCCAGCTTTTTATCTTAAGTTCGGGAGCTTCAGTTATCCAGTTGAATTCCGGACAGTAATTCAGCCGTCATGCCTCCAATCGATTTTTAGCGAAACTGTCAGTAAAGAAATTAATGCATTTGTCGATTTTTTGAAAACCGAAACTTGAATAATTTTGTGATGACGTCCATGAAATATATGGGTGCGCATTTGTGTGCACAAATATTGTCATACATACACGCGCACGCGCATGCACATGCATACAAAAATACACAAGTACATATAAACTTTAAAGCCACGAGGGCTATATAAAAAGGATTTAGAATAATTATTTTTACCTATTTAACGAGTAAGCAACATAGTTCCATTCAATATGTATATGGGTGCCTCTGTGGTCTAGTTGGTAGCGCGTTGGACCACAGATTACTATCACCAGAGTTCAAATCTCGGCGTAGAATATCTGAAAGATGTTTCATCTTTGACTTCGGTTCATTACCTTTGGATGTCGCTCCCGTGTACCCGTGCACAAAAGTGGCCGCAAAACATCAATCATCATCAGTTATAGATAATATTATATTTGTGTGTGCACACACACACCCACGCACACACGCACGCGCGCACGCACCCAAACACAGCGACATCTGGTGGTCGTTATTCATAAAGTCGTGCGCAGTATTAAATACCTAACAAATAATTCGACATACCGCCGACACGTCGCGTCACACGTCATACGTAATCATCAACCATTAATCGTAACCTATTCGCTAACGTTACGACGCAAACATTAACGTTCCTCGTTTAATAAAGAACACGTGACGAGACTCGGTTTGTTAACTTTTCATTACAAACAAAAACTAGACGCCGGTTGAGTTGTTGACTCGTTCGTGCCGAGCGAGTCGGTGCGCGTCCAGCGAGCGGTGGCTGCTTTATTCTCTTGATTTGTGGTTTAGAAATGCGGTATTCGGCCAGGAGACTTGGCTGCTCCTCCCTCTTTATGGTGCCAGCGAGTGCGGCCATTCATCAGGCACGCAGCTCGGTGATTAACGAGTCTCGCTTCTCCAGTTATTGGTACTCATAAATATTCGGGCTCGCCCGGAAATATAGCCCGAGTCCGGCTGGTAATAGGTTTTATATGATATTAAAGTCGTCCAGTGAATAGAGCCGAGAACGGGGAGGGCTGGAGAGAGCTTATGATAGATTAATTTATTTTTAAATTGTCGGTTCCCATCAATCTTATCTATATAACCTGTAGAGTTATTGTTATTGTTTTTAGTATTGGTGTTGTTAGTGTTGATGGTTCTGTTATGGTTTTAGTGTTATTGTTGTTATTATTATTATTATTATGATTATTATTATTATTAGTATTAGTATTATGTGTTGTGTTTTTAGAGGGGGGTGGTGTGGGGGCTATTGCTATTTTATTATGATTATTGTTTTGTTGTTTTTGTTACAGTTATCATTGTTTATGTATTTATTATTGTTGTTTATATTGATATTGTTATACATGTTATTTAATTATTTGTTATTGTTGTTTGTTTTTAATGAATGTTGTTATGCTCAGTAGTATTGTAATTATTATTATTATTATTATTATTATTATTATTATTATTATTATTATTATATACCATATTTATATAGCACTCTTTTCATAAACTGTATCATGTTCAAAAGTGCTTTACAATACAAGACATATAAACGTAAAATGTTAAAATGACATGGAATAATACATATTAAATATAAAATAAAATATTACAATATACTGGTGATTAATATTTTGACGGAATAGTATGATTAAAATAAATAAAAAAGACAAATAAAATAAACTTAATCAACTAAATTAACTCGTTATAATATACTGATATAACAATACATCGAACTGCTATTAACTAGAAGATAAAAATAGAATATAAACATGTTATATATACACATTATTGAGAATGACTAGATTTGTTCAATGGCTATAGTGAACTAGAAAATAATGTGTTTTTAAGCGTTTTTTGAGTCTCTGTTGTCTTAGATATCCTAATATCGGCAGGCAGTGTATTCCAGAGACCGGGTGCTGCATAACTAAAACATCTGTTGCCATATGCTGTGGTCCGCATCTTATGTATTACCAATAGTTGTGTATTCTGGGATCTGAGAGTCCTGCCTGGTGTATACATCTGTAACATGTCTCTCAAATACACAGGAGATCGATCGTGCAATGCCTTATGCGTGTGGACCAGAAGTTTAAACTGAGCACGGTATTTTACTGGCAGCCAATGGAGTTTCTTTAACACAGGTGTGATATGATTATGTCGAGCTGTTCTAGTCACAATGCGAGCTGCCGTGTTCTGTACACGTTGCAGCTTACTGATCATGGTATCTGGTAGTCCATGGATGAGCGCATTACAATAGTCCAGTCTCGACATTACAAGCCCATGCACCAATGACTTAGTAGCATCGTTAGATAGGTAACGCCTGATACGCCCAATGCTGCCCAGTTGTGCATATCCAGATATGCATGTGGAAGCGACTTGTTGTGTCATTGTCATGTTGGAATCAAACATGACACCTAGATTACGCACACATGTTGTGGATGTTATTCGAGCATTTCCTGCTTGTACAGACACTTTGTCCATGAACTGTGAGTTATGTTTTGATGTAAAAGGCATGACTTCTGTTTTTTCATTATTTAGCTTCAGCATACTCTGGTGCATCCATGCCTCGATTTCGATTAGGCAGTTCTCAGTGCGTGTCAATGCTTCAGCCTGGATGGCATCATCTTTTGGTTTGAATGACAGATACAACTGTGTATCATCCGCATAGAAGTGGTGCTGCAGTCCATGACGCCTTATGCCGTCAACAAGGGGCTTTGTATAGAGTACGTAATTTTTCGGACCCAAAACAGAGCCCTGGGGAACACTGTACTCCATTAATACTGGCAATGACAATCCACCTTCAACAGAAACAGTTTGGAAATGTTCGCTAAGATATGATGTCATCCACGTTCGCGGTATACCTGTGATACCAAAGTGTTGCTCCAATCGTTCCAGTAGTGTTTGGTGATCAATGGTGTCAAATGCTGCGGACAGGTCGAGCATGATAAGCACAGACACACAACCCTTATCCAGAGAGTCCATAATATCGTTATTCACCTTGAGTAATGCCGTCTCTGTTGAGTGGAACTTACGGTAGGCAGACTGAAGTGGTTCGTGGAGCCAATTTGATACAAGGTCATCCACAACCTTTTCCAGGATTTTCGAGACAAATGGTAGATTAGACACTGGCCTGTAGTTCTTCAATATCTCTGGGTCCAGACCAGATTTCTTCAGGAGTGGTCTTATCCGAGCACATTTGAAGCACATTAGCACACTGCCCGTCTCCATGGGCCGATTAATTATTGCAGTCACTAGGGGGACTAGCTCATCCAGGCACTGCTTGAGGGGCCATGTTGGAATCGGATCAAGTTCACATGACTTATCCGGAACTTTGCGTATGACACTTCGCACTTCCTCTGGTGTGGCAGGTTTAAAATAAGCTAGTACCACGGACATGGTAGTGGGTAATTCAGGTACATCTTCAGACATTTGTATTTGCCTTGTTTGAAGGTCACTTCTGATGTTATCGACCTTCTTGATGAAGACATCACTAAAATACTGTGCTAGTTCTTTAGCAGGTACACCACTCTTTAGCAGGTACGCCCCTCACCATTACCCATCAAATGCTTTGATATTCTATAAATGCCTTTCTGATCATGTCCACAAGATTACATTTTTAGTTGTTGTCGTTGTTCTCGTTGTTGTTGTTGTCGTTGTGATATTGGTGATTGTGGTTGTTCGTTATTTGTGGTCGTTGTTCATGTTGTTACTATAATGACAGTAGTGACGTCACTATACTGATTGTTATTCTTATAATTAATGACGTCATAATTTTCGTTGTCGACGTCTTTTGTATCAACAAAACATCATATAAATAACATGTTTCAGCTGATATCACATTATATCATCAACCTCTGATATTAACATCTTGTTTATTGTGATATCATCATTATCATATAATATTAATGATCTTGATTGATGTTAGCCTCATGGCAATCATTATGACGAATATAGTGGCTGGCTGGCTGGCTGGCTGGCTGGCTGACATCGGTGAAACTAATCTATTGAAGAATTCTTTTGGTTAAATCACACACAAACAGTTCTTTGGCCATAACCTTTCTTTATAAAGAACTGACCCGACAACAAATATAACATCGTATTGGCTTCATATGTGATGTAAATATTTACACAGAACAACAAATATAACATAAGGCAGATATTTGTTTGTCGAAATGTGTCACCTTTTTTGTTAAGAACCAATAATCCAGAATTGATGTACAGCTGATGTAGTTATGACTCATCTAACAGATAGAAGAACTGTCCAACTTAATGACCATCCAACTGTTGGTTCTTCATCCTCACAATTTAGCTGTCAATGATAAGTGGTTGAATGCAGTAGATAAAACTGAATACACTAAAATGATTATTTACCACGAAGTATATATCTGAGGAGTGTACGTATCCAGTTAAAAACATTAGACTGTATACTACACCGCATAATTACAGCACTAGTACTTCAATTAATTCTACGGGGCTCTGTTCAGCATCAACGATATGTTGATGAAACAATTGAAGGACAACATTTTGACCTCAACTGACTTAGACACAACGTTCGACAAATGACTTTCTGTGATATTATTCTATCAACATTTGTTCCATCATTGAGTAATACTGAGAGGCAACAGTGTATATACGTCGACTGATACGACAGTAAACCCTCTTTACAGTGGTGGGGGAGGGTGATGTGTGGAAAGTTATCTTTTCTGGATACTCCGAATATTGTCATCTGGATCAGATCCCTAGAAATTAGTTTAAACAGTATATAATACGCTTAATGACTCTAATTGGGTGGGGGTGGTACGAGGAAACTCGCATTTTGTGGAAACTCCAAAGGTTGTGGGTTAAATCCCATTCCCACGGATCTTTTTATTAGCGGCATATACGATACCTTTAAAACGCTTATTGGACGTGTTATTCCGATGTAGTTGAAGTCCTGTTAAAGTTATGATCAAAATGTCAAATGTTAGTTTCTAAAGTTATAAATCTATCGTCATGTTTGTATGTTGACTTTTAATTTGGAAGATTGTTACTGAAGATAGTTGTTACCCTATTATAATACATTATGATAAACAATTGACGTCATTCATCAGTCTGCTTATCGTAATACATCCACAGCACATAAACAAGATTGATAACTATTAGAAATTATATTTTGTGTAACGTATTCATCGGAAATTGGTCTATTTTTGTTACGTTAGACCAAAATGCGGCCTTTGAAGCTGTAAATTTGGAGATCCTTCAAGGCAGAATATTTTGGACAAATGAAAATGACCCATCTTGTAAAATGTTGTCTTACTGAGTTCAAGTAAAATTGGGGTGTCAGTTTGATGTACTATCAGGATTGAAGTGTCAAGAAGCTATCAGATGATAATAATAATAATAATAATAATATACAATCTATCGTCACTACGAATTACACAATTATAGCTTTGTTACATTACCTAAATCTGATTCTACTTGATAAAGGAAGTTGTAGCTATCTTCATCCGTATACTCACAGTACTCACAGTTGTTGTTTGAGTTGTCTGACTTACTGACACGCAGACTAATACACAATACTACTTCCTCCTTCCTTACGATATATTAGATCTGCGAGTATGTGATCTTCCTGTCTGGACAACTCTACTGGTTACTCATCGAACAGAGGATCATACATAAAATCATTGTCATCACTTTTAATGTGATAACTGGTCAAGCTCCGGTTTACCTCAGACGGTTGTTGTATATACTTGTATCCGACAGGTGCTGCACGTGTACGATCCAGAACACACTCCCAGTTTGGCTGATAAAAGACAGTTACTATAACAGGGAGTCAATAAGAAGAGAGATCCTGACGTACAAACAGTTTACTACATAATGTTATCATCTGTAAAAAATAAAGACCAAAATTATTTACTATTTTAATATGATTTAAAAAAAACCTGATATTGTCCGAAACTTCGATTGCGATATCCTAAAAAGGCGCTTCATTGTTACACTTATTGTTGTTATAATGCATATATGTGTGTGTGTATGTGTATGTGTATGTGCATGCGTGCATGCATGCATGCGTGCGTGCGTGCGTGCATGCGTGCGTGCGTATAAATAAATATTGCGGTACGGGCTCAGAACATCGACACCTGTACATCCATTAAAACCTATATCTCCATTAATCTATGCATAAATAAATAAATAAATATATATATATATATATATATATATATATATATATATATATATATATATAGTTAAATTAAAGAATAAAACCCTCCAGCTGAACACATCTACATACAACCGTAGACAATATATATATATATATATATATATATATATATATATATATATATATATATATATAACGTCTGGGCTACTCATCAGCCTGTTGGTAACAGATAATCTGCTTTTGTACGTGACAAATGTATCACGCCCACAGGAAAGCGGTTTGATGTAGGCTACGTACAGAAACCGTAAGCAGATACAGAACAAAAAGTACCATAGCCCGCACTAAACAACACGTGCGTGGCATTCAATGATAGGTTAATACATATACAAGAAAACTACCTTAACACCACAGTTTACAGTCAGCAGTAATTTGTTGTGGTTCAGAAGAAACCAATATATTAGAACATTTTGACACCACAAATGCTGACCTGAGCTTCATTCTGGGTTTGAATAGCTAAATCCTACCTATGTCAACCGTTCGGGGTGAAGTCCGACAACTCCGACCTCGCCAAGTTATTATCTCATCAGGATGAAAAAGTTACGTTTTGGCGCATCAACCATAATAACATTGAACATGTAACAAAATTATGTTGCGTATGCTACCTATATGAAAGCAGCGGTAACTAAGCTAAAAAATAAAGTAGCAATATTACACAATGGATCATTACTAGACTAAAAAGAAATATCGCCTCAATCCTGAGTAAATACGATGATTTACTCAAACCTAAAAGCTAATCCTCATACGTTTACGTTCATCACTTAGTGAACATTCATTCACGCCTAATTTAGCATCCCTAAGTATAAGCAGCTAGGTGTGGTGGGATCTAAATTAAAGCACCTATCCTCGTGATCTATTTGACCTATAATCGAGAACAGCGGAGTTCAGCCAAAAGCTCCGATACTGCGAATGATACGTCGGGATTATAATAGCTACACATTCATTAATTATCCTATCTGGTTGTAACCTAATTACTCACAGTATGGGACAAAAACACTGCCAGCAATTTAATACCCATGGAGATGTTTGACGGAATAACAAACGCCTCCCGGAAATATATGTCCATCAAACAGCAACGTATTAATTAATAGTAGGTCGCTTCTTAAGACAACATTAAAGGACAACAATAGAGATTCTACATTATACGTAGCAAAGCTGATCAATAAATTTCTCACATTGGTGTAATAAAGAATCTTGATCGAAATAGATCTGATGTCTGGCACGGGCAATGTGTGTTATAATAAGGTACATATATATAGTGGCACTGGCTCAGAACATTAACATTTAAACATCCTTTGAAACCTATACCTCCATAAATCTATACATAAATAAATATATGCACAGTTCAATTCAAGCATACAATAAACCTCCACCTCGGTACATCTATACATACGTAGACGTATATATGTTACAGTTAATCTGTATAATCAGGTAATATGTATATTACCTTTAATTTTTAGGTAATATACATAATACCTGATTATACAGATTAACTGTAACATATATACGTGTGGGCTACTCATCAGCCTGTGGGTAACAACTAATCTGCTTTTCGTACGTGACAAATATGTCACGCCCACACCGAGGCGGTTGTTTGTATGTTACGTACAGAAACCGGAAGCACACATAAAACAAAAAGTGTCTGTGTGTGTGTGTGTGTGTGCGAGTGAGAGAGGGGGGAGAAGAGTTTGGAAGTAATATCATTAAAACGGCCTTAATTTATTATAAGCTTTATACACATATAGAGATTTAACACTTTAAATCGAATGAATATTTGTATGCCATCTACGCCACTGTACGTCTACCACGAGGCGTATATAATTAATTTAAAACTTAGGATAAAATGAAAGTTCAGTGAAAATATTAACAGGCATTTTGACAGCAATGCATTGCATTGCTGTTGTTGGCATACACGAAGAACCTTTACGTATCTACACAAATTCATCCAGCTTTCCTGGGTCCCTCCATAATCTAACGAGTTGCATTGTTATCCACATATCTCTAACACCTAATCTCGAATCCCAGCATCGGCATGTCTGAAGCGTGTTTCATCTGCTAATTTCGCGCTCTTGCACTTGGAGGTAGCTCGTCACATTTAGTCTACTACGTGTACAAGGATGGCCATAAAACATTAACCAACGTTCGACATTCGCCTACACAACGATAAATCGGCCGTAGACTTACATTAGACTTACATTACACTTAAATGGTGTCTAGATAGCCTCAACGCTCTCGGGCCGACTTCCTGGTTAATCACAAGAACGTGTCTGGTCTTAATGAGCCACTCTAGGATAAATAGATTCTCAAAATCAGGATCGTGCTCGAATCCCGAATATCTGGATCACTCCTAACTGTTTCCATATTTGCTTAGCCGGTAACAAGCATTTGTTATTAAATCCGCGGACAGCGAATTGCTTTGTTATGTTTTGTCAACTCCTGAGTGTTATCCGAGAATTGGCTGAACGGGACAATGGTAGCTCCGATATAGCAATAAATAGAACACTGAACTGTAAATTTTCATGTCCTGGGCTCGAATCCAACTCGTACCAGTGTCTGGGATTTGTTTCCCTAATGAATCTCCCCCCCCCCTCTCTGTCATAGGTCTCAGGTGTGAGTGACCGATGTCGAGACGAAACAAACCTCTCACTCGTTCCGAACAAAGTCTCCTCTCTATAAAGTCTGCTACAAGAGAGACGATCCGGATGAAATACGACCGAAGTCCATCATACGTAAGACCAACCTGTTGACCCGCTAAGATATGGTGTAAGAAGAATGAACGTGAACGACGTGAACGATGACGTTTCTCCGACGTCGTCCTTTCCGCTGTTCGCTGCTCCAAGCATCATTTATTCCGGGCGGTCGTTCATCTAATGATGAAGAATAGACCCAAACGGACCAACGTTTTACTTTATGGCGTTTCGCTGCGCCAGTTTTTGCCGCTTTTGTACACCATTTATCCATTACTGGATGCTCTAAGGATTCAATTGTGGCCGTCCTGTTCACTTCGCCATCGCTCGGTGCCATCAAATCCCGGTTTGGGTTTTGCGGTAGACGTTGGCACTCTACGGCACCGGAGCTACCTTCAGACGCCAAGCTTCGTTTCTAGTGGGCTCTCGACTACAACTGAACGATCTGGAGCTTATAAGAGTGTTGTAAGAGTATGGCAGAACCAGCGATGGTGGTCGCCGAATCCGGATCGGGTGTCTCTAATCTCACTTTTAGTCTCTCCCCGCTACTGAAAATGTGTGCCGTGAATAAATGTCGAAACGTTGTTGTCTTAGGGACAGGCTAAATGAGACGAGCGATCTTCAAAAGTAATGACGCTAACCAAAAGACGAAATATCCTTCAGAAAGAGCCAGGCTAAGATTTGAATCTAGGTGCTATAGATCTGTGACCAACAGCACTACGAGTAAAGCCATGGATACACACCTTTTTTTTCTTATAGAACTTCGGTAAGGAATCGAAATACTTTGTGTGTGTGTGTGTGTGTGTGTGTGTGTGTGTGTGTGTGTGTGTGTGTCATTGGACTGTTTAAATTGAGACTGAAGAATTATCTTTAAATTACTCATAATGTATTCTCAACACGCTTAATGGGATGATGACTTTACTTAACGAGGTTTATTTTTAATACCAAGCGTAATTTGACTGCCGTTCGTTCTGTTTTTTGCTGATAATAATGATGATCATCCTGAAGAAGATTACAGATAATGATCCCGATGAGGTGTCCGTTTCGAACAACAATGACGGGATCGACTCCGACCTCTTGTGCCACTTGGGGACTGTCTCTGCCTTTGACGTTGTCTGAGCGTCACATCTCTTTATGTCGATGACAGAACAATCGGTGATCAGACCTGAAGCGGAGTACGAACCGTACGTGTGGCATCCCGAAAAACGCCGTACTAATGTCACTGTAGCCGGACAATTGCGGGATCCAGACGGTCAGTCGATATCGCTTACGATCACCCGGCACGTACACAATATCCCGAAAACGACATACAAGAAGAAGTGGCGAACGCTAGCCGAATTATTCCGGACAGGCTCTGAATAAAACAACAACACGTACGACATCAACACACATTCCAGACGCGCCATGGTACGGGTCGATCCAGACCGGACGACCTTGGCCCGCAGTGGGAACAATTTAGCTCCTTTTTGCTGCGACCTTGCGACGACCCGACGCTATCCGGCGCCCACTTCGTACGCAATACACGTAGATGTCGTTCTTAGTAATTAATCAACCGATCAATCAATCAATCACGACATTACTCAATCAAAGAGCAGACATTAAGTAAAAATTGAGACAATTTAATCGCGAGCTCCTTGAACACGGAGATGGCAAGGTCCAGCTCAGGAAAGTGGCGCCACCAGGCGGCACGATGAAAAATTCAATTCAATTACTTCAAGAGGCAGCATAACATCGGCGGGGTGAGCCATTGGTAATGACCTTTGTTTGACCCCCATTCCCCTTTTCCATCATGTTGTGGAGTAATGTAGCACACGAATCAATTCATCCGACAATGGAAGTGTTTGTGCATTCAACTTCACGTGTATGGGTTTGTGCGCCAGGAAATACGCATGTGCGCTGGGACATGAAGAATGCGTTCAGGTATAAAACTCCACTTTCGTTATTGCGGATTTTTGTTTCGAGATATTTCACGGTGAGTACGTTTATTCCGAAATCCATAAAATTATATTAGCGTGAATGAAGCATCTTAGTATGAATCACGGGACGCTCTGTCTGTGACTACTAGTATATTATAAAAATAATAATACAATTAGTTTATAACCTTTCTGTCAACTGACCCCAGGCCTCCTCCTCTCTCTCTCTCTCTCTCTATATATATTATATATATATATATATATATATATATTGGGAAACTATGTCATAGGTGGATTATAAAAAGGAACACGTGAAATTATTGATGCCAGTATGTGTGTGCGCGCGTGTTAGTGTGTGTGTTAGTGTGTGTGTGTGTGTGTGTGTGTGTGTTTTAGGGTACATAGTAAGAGGCAACAGGCACAGAGCATCAACATATCTAAACCTCCTTCGAAACCTACCTCCATAAATCTAAATGCAACTATACATACATTAATCTAAATATTAAATGTTCAATACCTCCACATATTGATAAATGTGTGCGTATACCTAAGCATGTGTCTGGTCTACTCATCAGCCTGTGGGAACCAGCTAATTCGCTTTTCGTACGCGACAAATATGTCACGCCCACAGGAAAGCGGCTACATGCAGGCTACGTACAAAAAGCGGAAGCACGTAAAAACATACCATTTGATACCACAGCTCGCAACAAACAACACGTGCGTGTGGTTCAATGGTGACTTGCTACATACATATCATAAACTATTTTGACACCACAGTTTACATTCAACAGTAATTTTCTGTGGTCCAAAAGAAACCTGTATATAAAGCATTTCGACACCTCAGATGCTGACCTCAGCTTTATTCTGGGTTCGAATAGCTGAATAAATCCTACCTATATGAACCGTGTATCAATACACGTCCGACTGGTCTGGCGTCGAAGTTCTTCTCTAACCTAAGTGAAAATTCAAGCCCTATATATAGCCTCAGCGTGTTAACAAACATTACAGTTTGTCCATAACAAAGAGAATGTACACTAACACAGTTTCAAGTCCTATATATAGCCTCAGCGTGTTAACAAACATTACAGTTTGTCCACAACAAAGAGAATGCACACTAACACAGTATGGACTCACTAAAGCGATTAAACTAAAGTAAAAACAAAGTAGCAATACCGCACAATGGATTATTACTGGACTAGAACGAAATATCGTCTCAAACCTGAGTAAATACTACGATTTACTCGAACCTAACAGCTAACCCTCATACGTTTCCGTTCATCACTAAGGGAACGTTCATTCACGCTTAATTTAGCGTCCCTAAGTATATGCAGTTAGGTGTGGTGGGATCTAAATTAAAGCGCCTATCCACTTGATCTATTTGACCCATGGTCGAGAACAGCGGATTTCAGGCAGATCTCCGATACTGCGAATGACACGTCGGGATTATAATAGCTATACATTTAACAAATTTCCTATATCAGTGTAATCTAATTACTCATAATATGGGAAAAAACTCTGTCCGCAGCTTAATACCCATGGAGATGCCTGCCGGAGTAACAAACGACTCCAGGAGTATAAATCCATCAAGCAGCATTGTATGAATTAATAGGTCGTTTCGCCAGACCACATAAGAGGACAACAATATAGATTCTACATTATACATAACAAAGCTAATAAACTCAACATGTTTTAATAACGACATAACTTTCTTACATTGGTGTAATAAGGAATCTGGATGGAAATAGATAAGATGTCTGGCACGGGCAATGTGCGTTTTAGGGTACATAGTAAGAGGCAACAGGCACAGAGCATCAACATATCTAAACCTCCTTCGAAACCTACCTCCATAAATCTAAATACAACTATACATACATTAATCTAAATATTAAATGTTCAATACCTCCACATATTGATAAATGTGTGCGTATACCTAAGCATGTGTCTGGTCTACTCATCAGCCTGTGGGAACCAGCTAATTCGCTTTTCGTACGCGACAAATATGTCACGCCCACAGGAAAGCGGTGGCATTGGACACAGCTCGTGTGGTTGGTGTGTTTTATATAACAAGTTTAGTTGTATATATAATTCACCTTAGTTGTTTGTGGGATAGTGAGCTCCGGTGGCCTAGTGGTTAAGCACCCGGCACTTGGTGCCTATGGTTGCAGGTTCGAACCCCGTAAGAGGTCGAAACTTTTCCAGGGATTAATTTCTCGGCTCACTACATCGTGGGTGGCTGACCACGTTAAATGGCGCTGCCGTCTCCACTGAATTATTTAAAATAAAGGGGGACGTTAAAAACCCCCTGAGGACGTAAAACACTCTGGCAGTGACCACCCTCAGGGTATTTCGGCTCCATCTTTCCGTACTGCTCCCCTGTGAGTGGTGGGGGAGGAGATTTCTCAACCACTCCAACGTAGAGGCTGTGCTGATTAAGCGACATCCTGGGGATTATCCTCGAACAACAAAACCTTTGTGGGAATAGAATTATCTTTCCTAGGTCCAGTTATGTCCAGTCTGTACTATGACATTCAAGGCTAACTTTAGTTTCCTTGTCATTAATAAAACCCTATATTATAATTATAGTTTGTCTGATTTGAAAATGTTAATATATAGAACGGCAATTCCGCCATAACGGTCTGCTAAAGCGCCGATGTAAATTGTTATAATAGTGACGAGTAGGTCATAGTATTTATTGGATTTGTATGTTTATGAGGTATTTGACCCTCCAGCAAATATCACAAGGCATATTATGCTGCGGTTGAGAAAGTTCCGTTTTCTATGCGTGGAGACCATATTTCCCGGTCCCTGCATTCAAGAAAAGTTGATCTAGAGCTGTATAATCCATGTACTATTTGCGTCTTTGGAGGCACGCCGTTTAGGTGTCTGGCCTGGTTATCCAGCATTTAAATGACTGTAGCAGGCACAGTACGCTCTTAAAGCATTATAAGTACTCCTGACTCAGGAATAGAAACACTGCATCGCATCTCGAGCGGTGGCATTGGACACAGTTCGCGCGGTTGGTGTGTTTTACATAACAAGTTTACTTGTATATATAATTCACCTTGGTTGTATGTGGGAATAGATTTATCTTTCCTAGGTCCAGTTATGTCCAGTTTGTACTATGACATTCAAGATTAGCTCTAATCTGCTTGTCATAAATAACATTTAAGAACTACAATAGTTAGAATAGCATAAATTAGGTCAGGTTTGAAAATGATAGCATAGTTCAAACAGTACGGAAGCCATGACGCGCTATTACGGTCTGCTTCAGCGCAGATGTCAGTCTTTTAATAGTAATTAAGATAAACAGTTTTAATAGTAGTTGCTTCATGACGCCTGCCCGTTGTAAAAACTGATCTTTGAAGACAGTGACAATTGGGTTATATGGTTTATATAGTATTGCTTTGAAGAAAGATACAGCAGTTGAAAAATAGCTATAAATAGGGCTGCTTAGATAATTAAGCTAAACATTCTCACTACTGCCGTGATCTGACTTGGGTGTTTTACACCCAAACTCCACGGCTGTAGGTGATTCGTATTTTGATTTTGCTTGGCGGCTTAGGGACTCATGTCTCAGCAAGAAAAGTCGCCACTCTGGATTCAGTCCCCTGAAGAAACGTCCAGAGTTTGAATTCACGGTTCGAGATTCTCTGTGCCTGTGCCTTATTATACACAGCTAAAACACACACTCTCACACACAGAGGGGGGTCTCCGTGGCTGAATTGGCAACGCAGACAACTACAGACTTCCAGCAATGGTCTCAGGGGTGTTTCGTGGGGGAATGGCCGTTAAACAACAACAACAACAACAACAACAACAACGACAAATATATATATTGGGAAACTATGTCATAGGTGGATTATAAAAAGGAACACGTGAAATTATTGATGCCAGTATGTGTGTGCGCGCGTGTTAGTGTGTGTGTTAGTGTTAGTGTTAGTGTGTGTGTGTGTGTGTGTGTGTGTGTGTGTGTGTGTGTGTGTGTGTGTGTGTGTGTGTGTGTGTGTGTGTGTGTGTGTGTGTGTGTGTGTGTGTGCCTATATGCTTGTTATTCTGCCTGTCTATTTTTCTTTCTTCATTATATGCATCCTGTCTAGCGCTGAACAAGACAAGTGATATTATATCCTGACGCTTAGCTTACATATGACGTCATTATTACTCGGATCATACCGTGACCTTGTCGGTGATTTGACCACTTCTTATATTAGACACCAGAGACACGTAATATCCGAGTGACCTCTACGTACAGGAGACATCTCGTTATCCAGATCTACTGGTTACTAATCATGATCCGGATGGCCGACAGAAGACGATATTAACTAGGAAGTGTCTCCCCTCTTTGTAGCTGAACCTTTCCGAAGACATAAATCCCAGATCAGCAAATTAAAAGAACGGGACTCCGTCTCCTTGTCCTTGTTCCATCGGTACGTGCCGACTTAGTATTATTTCTAGACTTCTTAGCGTTGATGATGATGGTGATGAGGATGATGATGATGACGATAATTATGATGATGATGATGATGATGATGATGATGATGATGATGATGATGATGATGATGATGATGACGATTATATTCATGCGTTCGGGGGTGGCCCTAGTTGGGCCGGGGGAAGGATGCAAGTGTCGAACACCTGACCACGTGTTCTCATTGTGGTTTATTTTAAATCCGGATATTCCTTAACTATATGGTTAGGTTATGCTTTATCGCTACGCCGCAGTGGGGGGGGATGCCCGCGGACATTTGGAAAGCTTTAAGTCTGATAACTGGGTTACTGGATAACGTGACTTAAATTAAGGACACCGGTTTTGCCTGTTCCGCTGTCGTAACCTGCTTATGTAAGGAACGGCTGGTAGTAATCTGTTACGTTTTTGGTCGGGGTCGAGTCGGGGGAGATGACTGGCCAACGAGTAGCAGGCGTTCGTTATAAAAGGAATCGTAAATTTATTTTGAAACGACAACAGACGATGAGATCCCCCCGCGGCGTCTGTCAACAAAGTACATGTTGGGAAGCTGTATTATAGATGAATTATGGAAAGGAACACGTGGAATTGTTGATGCCAGTGTGTGTGTGTGTGTGTGTGTGTGTGTGTGTGTGTGTGTGTGTGTGTGTGTGTGTGTGTGTGTGTGTGTGTGTCGCGCGCGCGCGGGGGGGAGCCTTTGTTCATGTTCATGGATTGGGATGTGTCCCCCGGATATAACACATCCATTTGCAAAATACGGTTTTCCTATTGTGTAATTCCTTCAACAAGAGGAGGAAGGAAGTCGTACGTATAACATATGTTATATACGGTATGTTGATTGGTATGACTATGAGGCTTTGTACAAAAGACAAGCTGATATGAATGTGTTAGTAAACACACACACACACACACACACACAACACACCTTAGTCATTCGGTCGCTTCTAAATGTCGACAGAGTGTACACGGTACAAATTTGTCGCGTGTTCAACTCGAGCTGTAATATTGTCTAACGTACCGAGAGTCTATATAAATAGCCAAACCTTTCACTGTGATATCAGTATTAGTGGCGACACAGTACCTGTCAGACTTCTGTCTGTACGGTTTATTTAGGGAGGATATTTTAGCTATTCGCACCCAGAATGAATCTGAGATCAGCATCTGTGTTATCGAAATGTTCTCATGTATAAGGTTATTTTGGACCTGCTAACTTTAGACTGTGGTGTCAAAGTAGTAATCTTGTACACGTATTAGCATGTCATTGAACCACAGGTAAATGCTGTTTACTGTGGGCTCTGGTTTCAATTTTAGTTTTCTGTACTTAACCTACTTCAGCTTCCCTGTAGGCGTGATACATTTGTCACGTGTGTGTGTGTGTGCGTGTGTGTGTGTCATGTTTTTGTTAAGGGGGGAACCCACGATGATAGATAATATTTGTAAGCACTATGATTTTAATATCTATATTATGTACAAGTTTAAGGGCATATTTCCTAGCAAATGTATCAAGAACAATAATCGATTTAGATCTGATACGTTTGTGGGATTTAGTTCATTTATAATAGTTTTAATTAAACCATTAATTCACAGACTGGTTTATTCGGTCGTTTCTTTCACTCGTTCTCTACAGATTTAGAACGAGGCTGAGGAAAACGACGACAACACGAATCACATTTTATCACTCATGTGTACTGATTGAGGTACAAAGTGTTGTCCAGTTGGTTAGCCTGTTGTCTGTTTATGGCGGTCATCCTGTATGCACTAGAACTGTGCTTCCTTATTTAAAATCCTGACTATAATCATTGAGCTATCAATGAGAAACACTTCAACTTGGTTAGCTACTTGTGTACACCTCTCTCTCTCTCTTTCTCTCTCTCGCTCTCTCTCTGTGTGAGTGTCTTTATGTTTATATGTGTAGGTGGCGCGTGTGCGCAGCTGTGTATATGTATGAGCGCGTGTGCGTGCGTGTGTGCTTATAAACAATACAAATACGTGTGTCTGTATGGGAGCCAGTCGCGTAGGCATTTGGGTTCACCAACAAGAATGACTGAGTACGCATGCGCAAAACGTTTCCGATGCATAACAACCATCAGCAGGCCAAAGTTGTGTGAGATTGGATTTTTAGTGGTGTTCTTTTTCTTCTTATGCGCCGTTCAATACACCGGTTATCGTGGTTTAATGGTCACGAATACACAACAACTGATCATATCCCGCCTTCACTGTATCGGATCGTAAAACTGGCATCCCGTTCTGGCACGTAGCCCAGCATGTCCAGGGCACACAAACCGTGGATTTAATGCGTTCATTCCGTGTCAGCAGTGAATCACCAGACTCCGCTTAATTACCAATAAATTCCGGTCCATTCACGGCGTAACGCGCCACATCACTGACGCCGGCCGAATGATAGTCTCCATATCGTCCGATCGTTCAAAAATAAGACAACAAATGATAACGGAATTCACAAACGGAGCCCTTTGTTCGCCGAAAATAGATACGACTGCCCTGTTCTTTGATCCGATTCCCTCATCCACTCGTAGCATCGCGCTATTTATGCTTACGGCTTGCTATTTTGGGCTTATCGGGTCCGATTGAGAATGATACGCATGTGTGTGCGCGCGTTCGTGCATGCGTGTGCGTGTGTGTGTGTGTGTGTGTGCACGCGATTCTAAACGGCCTCAAGTAGAGGGCTAAGGAGCACATCGGAACCGGCTACTTATTTACTTGTCCGTTGTTCAACCGCCAGATGGAGCCAGGAGCAATCTGGCGGAGTGGTGCGTGTGAGATGCTCGTCAGTGCACATTTTCTGGACGTCCCGCCGGGAAGATCCCGGACCAATGCCCAGTCGATGATGAACCCGAAAGCGGAGACTCGAAGACAAACGAAACCGAATCTTAAGAGGTAAACATCGGCGAGGACCCAGCCTCCTTCTGGTTATGACGAGGGTGCCATTGGCGGGGCGGTGTTCAGTGTCGTTCCGTGGCACCTCCTCAACAATACGCCGGCTGTCCGGAGAACGGCCGGATAAAAAGCAAAATAAAGCGCCGAATCCCATTATCTCGTCTCAAAGACGGACTCGAGCTCGTAGTCCTCAATGCGGCGGCAGCCGAAATGAACGACGTCGGCTCCACGTTAGTCCGGCATTTGGATAAATATGATAACTCCAGCCACTAAATAATTGTTATCTACTGGCGTTTATGTGGATATACACTCCAGATAATGATGCTCCACTTCCAGGCGGGGATGACCGCGTGGTATTAACCCGGATCCGACCTCAACCCGTCACCCGCGGTCAACGACGGAACGCTAGAAATTCGGATTGTCGTTCTAAGTGATATTGTCCAGCGTGCCCCTCCCTCCGTCACAACCTCAGCTACCCCCCCTTCACCTCCATCCCCCCTACCCCCCCCCCCCCCACCGTACAACCCCCTACAGATATATCGACCGGCGAAACCCATCCGATGCCCCGTTCTCGATCAATAATCGTGACGCGAAATCGATATCGGGACAATCAGGAACCGAGGGAAGAATCGGGATGGGGAAAACACAACCCGAAATCGGTGGCCTCCTCCAAGCGTTCTATATAATTGTGACTGCGGCGGCGGCATCACGGGAAATAAGCTGGTCAGGAGAGCGGAGAGAAACGTGTTCATTTTAGCAGATGACAATGACAGCTTGCTCTCCACGCCAAAGTCTCGCCGTGGAAAGGTCCCCCGGTGGTTGGATGAAAGACATGCTGAGGTGAGGAAACAAAAACTGAACGCAGAAGCTGAACGGGAAACCAAACTAGACAAAAAATACCCCATAATAAAGGGCATGTAGAACACGGAGAACTTGGCCATCAGTGGCACGTGAAGACGACACAAAAGACTCGACTAAATCGCGGAGCGGCGCGGAAACGAAGGGAAGGTTGAGTTTCTACCGAAGAGGCAGACTGGCGTACGCTGTTTTTGGCTCGTCCTCCACGCCAATGGTACGCTATATTAACTTCGGGCCTTCTATCGCTTAGGAATTCGTCGCCCGTTCGTTTCGTTCACCAACGATAAACGACAGAAATCGGCCGCTTCATCGGTGGAACGCGAATGATTCGTACATCATCCGATATTAGGTAGCCGACAAAAATTAGTCTTCATCATTCGTTCTTCTCCCGGTCAATGTGGCATGAAGCGGTAGTCGCCGCTGTAACGCCACCAGGCGGCCGTAGACGCCAAACGGGTGTCGTCCTCCAAGCGATGGCGGTGCGCGCTGCGTGAGTGGGCGCTGACCCAGGCGATGTCTGACAGGCTGGATGCGGGGTCGGTCTCCGCGGGCCCACTCCGGGGTGCCAATCGGATGAAGGGGATTTCACGGTGCAGATAATTGAATATGGATGCCATTGGTCGGCGGGCGGGCGGCGGGCGGGCGGCGGTTCGAGTAATGATCTTTATCGTTCCTCACTAAGCGGCATGATTCCTCGAATAATCAATCGTCAATAGTCGCCCGACCGCCGTCCGGACCAACGGAGCCTGAAATAACCCGCTACCATAATCCGGGTCCTCCGCTGTGCGTTGTAACCCCTAATTCCCCGAGCTTCGAACAAGGAAGCAGTCGTAGGGTGGCGCGTTAACTCGCCAGAGTGTTTGTATTCTCAGACAAATCTCGAACAAATTGACTAATTCACGTCGGGAACAAAATGCTGCGCTCGCTTAAAGGATCCGTCTTCTTTATGGAAACGGATCGGGATATAATGTCGGGAATGACAATGATGGACTCCTAATGTATTTTGATGTGGTTGGTCAATGGGAATTGTGTGATGGCGTTTTCTGTTGGCCAAATATATGTTCGTTTCTATATTCTATTATAACAATAAATATGGTGGGTGGTATCTTGGTTGTCCTCTTCGTCGAAATATACTGGACTAAACCACGCCATCATAATTGTACTCATCTGATGACATAAACAATCACTTGGCCAGCCGAGTGATACTCTGTTAGTGCCATCATTGTTTGCCATATATATATATATATATATATATATATATATATATATATATATATATATATATATATATATATATATATATATATATATAATATATGATATATGATGATATATATATATATATATAAAGAGAGAGAGAGAGAGAGAGATCATTTCTAATGATATATTATATCAATTCTCCTTCATGGTAGTTGCGGTTTATAATTGGACCACTTTTTATTCTCTTGTACTTCGTCTGAGAAAAGAGGACGATAATAAATTATCTTTTTATGTCACTGTTAAACTCGTCTGACTCACTTAGTCACTCACTCACTCACTCACTCATTCGTTTGCTCACTCACTCATTCACTCATTCACTTTATCCTCCCCCCATTTATATACTAATATCAAGCCATGCGGTGGATCTTTCCCTTCATCCATCGATCCGGAACAGACCCAACGTGCGTGCATTCGTGCGTGCATTCGTGCGTGCGTGCGTGCATTCGTGCGTGCGTGCGTGCGTGCCTATGGACTGTGGGGTACTGACTGTGGACTCTGGCGTACATCGGATCAGCACCGACTGATGACGACGGTAGTAAAAACGGCAATCCCCGGAGCCGACTACCGACATTTATGTAACACCTCGGTTGTCATCAGTTATCAACATATAATTGCATTAGAGCCTGTCACCGAATGACGCAAACTACGACGGCATAATTACATGATTAATGGCGTGATTAGTGACGTCATCGGCTTACGTCATCGACCGATTCGGGATTAGCCGCGATTGGAGATGGAACTGACAAGACTTCTGGTTGTTGGTTTATGTCGACGACTGGGGGGGGGGGGGGAAGAAGGGGGGTCGTCTTCTTACGGAGAATATCGTGAGGGTGCTTTTTGAAATAAACGAGGATAATATTTTCTTGTCGATGAATAATAAAAACAGCCTTGGGGACAATCCGTCTTAGATAACCACCTTTCTTAAAGGTCACTACAATTACTAATTGTAATCCATTAGCTCTATTTGATCACGTGATCAGAATCTGGCTCAGACGACCACCGGTGTTTAAAAGTCACCTGGAGTCTTTCTAAATGGTGGTGTTTTCTAATCGAAAATGTTCAAGTAATTCGACATAGATCCAGATTAAACTTTAGCATCTTTCTCTCGCGCCTTGGATTGGCGGCTGCCGACAAAGACGCGTCATTGTCTCAAAATCATCATCGTCATCATCTTCAATTTCTTGACCATCGTCATCGTTAACACTGCTGTCCTCTCGGGTATTGGTAGTATTATGACACATGCCGTAATACGATAACATAAACCATACATTATCTGTAGAACCGCGGAACAAAATAACGCCATGCCGCGAAATAGACTGGATCCAGGTAATATATCGCTCCCGATATGTAGTGGGATCGGATGGCAATCAACACAATATCACCACGTATTAAAAAATATTCTTTTCTTTTCCGGAGCCGCCCCCACGATCTTGAAATCATAACGCGTTCGTTTCTATTCCGTCGGAGTTTTGTTAATTTATTGAAAAATAAATATCGAACAATTAGTTAAACGATTTTTGCCATTTATCTTTGGCCACGGATCCGTTTCGGTAAATTACTGACTGTGCGCGGGAAGTAGTAGAGCCGTTGACGTGCTTCCGGATAGCCGTTAATCCCGATCCGAAAAATAGCCCAACACCTCCAGGCGCCTTAAGGAAGGAAATGACGTAATTAAGTGTCTCGTCTACGTCACGTTTGCGTGAAAGCGGGTTTACACCGGGTGAAGTGAGACGTGTGCATTGTTCATCGGGATCAAGTTGTATTATTGGACTTGGTTTGTCAATCCAGTAGACGGCTCATTGACGTCATCCACTGCGGCAACGAATTCCCCCATCTTCTGATTGTACCTCATCTTGTATGCGAATTATCCAATCGTTAAGCTCGTCTAGTGTCCGCTAAATCAAAAGACGGTGTTTGTTCAAGGTCAGACGGCTGTTGGAAAATGTTCTTCTGTGTGTACATTGAGTGGGCGGATGGGTAGTTGAGCGAGTGAGTGAGTGAGTGGTTGAGTGAGTGGTTGGTTAGATGAGTGCTTGGTTGGTTGGTTGAATGAGTGAGTGAGTGGGTGGTGAGTGAGTGAGTGAGTGAGTGAGTGAGTGAGTGAGTGAGTGAGTGAGTGAGTGAGTGAGTGAGTGAGTGAGTGAGTGAGTGAGTGAGTGAGTGAGTGAGTGAGTGAGTGAGTGAGTGAGTGAGTGAGTGAGTGAGTGAGTGAGTGAGTGAGTGAGTGAGTGAGTGAGTGAGTGAGTGAGCCAGCTAGCCAGTCAGTGAGTCAGTCAGTCAGTCAGTCAGTCAGTAAAAATTCATATATATATATTCCCGCGAACCTTTCGAGCCGCCATTACCAGCGACGGATCGATTTTTCTTACTATTGTGTTTTTGACATGCCGTGGCACGTGTCATAACCCTATGGTGGGCGGATCATTTAAGTACAACACACTAACAGTCATAAACACCGGTCGCGGGACCTGCTCAATATATTATACTACATCACGCCACTCTATTGGCCGCCATAAACACCGCCACCACCACAACAACAACAGTAACAGCCCCATCGACGCCCCTCCCATCAGTCAACACCAACCACAGACCCCCCCCCCCCAAATCATATTATTACCCATATTAAACCGAAGGTCATTCACATCCCCTGACCTCTAACAATAATGGCCACTTACTCTACCACCTACATTATATCACAACAACAATCTTAGTTAATCACATTTATACAATGATGAGCATTATGCCATTCCGTCTCCGCTCATAAAGTGTCCCTCTCTAAATGCCCCCCCCCCCGTCTTATCTACATATTGTGATTAATTAGACAGGATTACTGACACAGAAACATTGATAAGATTAGAAATATTAACAAGTGGTGAGTCACCTCGATGATGGTTTCACCTGAGATATATGGCCGAGAGACGACTACCGAAGTCAAATATCCCACAAACACAGGTATGAGTCAGATTCAAACCCTTACCTATGAGTTTATGACGTAGTACACGGAATACTGAGTTATCGCAGCGCCTTAGGGAACTTTAGTGACGTCATATAATGGCTTAGAATAAATACGTGGTATGGCTTTGTTAACGATGTATGAATAAATAAATTATATATTGAATTTATTAAACTACAGTTTGTTATTGTTTATATATATATATATATATATATATATATATATATATATATATATATATATATACGTCATTTGTAACTTTCACCACCATACCTAGTAACATTTATCTTTGGTTAAGATCAGTTACGTCATATCCGTAAACTAAAATACGTTTCACACACACACACACACACACACACACACACAATATATATATCATGTGTGTGTGCGTGGCTGTGTATGCGTGTGTTTGTGTGTGTTTGTGTTGTGTGTGTGTGTGTGTGTGTGTGTGTGTGTGTGTGTGTGTGTGTGTGTGTGTGTGTGTGTGTGTGTGTGTGTAGTTAATAAATATCATAACGCTCAATGTGTGTATTTCCAAAGACATCAAGTTATAGCAAATAGTAACACTTTCGTCACAACGAGGCTGCTCCTCTCTTGTGTATGGAGAAAGCTAATTTGATGATAGCCGGATAAGCATATTGAGTCCTTAAATCAACGTAATCAATTAGACTTCAGTCCTAGTCATTCCTTTTGTAATTGGTGCTCGATCATAATCGAACCGGTTTATAATCGAACCTATTTCAGTATCTTCAACACTGAAACTTCTGTACAGTAAATTCAATAATTCGGATTTATTTTCTTTCTCGCCGTTCTTGTTCTGAGCAAATTCTAAATATCTTCCCATCTCATGCTATGACATATCGGGGTATATTATACTGTGGGGCAGTCCGCTTGCCGAGCTCGGGATGCTTCACTTCCTTGGCCCGAGCCCAGGAACATAAATCGTAATTTACTAGGGCGCGATAGGATGAAAATCCGGATCTTCCACGAAGCGAAGTATCAAGTGCAAAGAAATATTATATTATATATAGAGATAGTCTGAGGCGTTTGTGTATTATTAACACAAATGACTTATCCGTAACGTCTTGGGTTCGCATCTCTCATGGAATATCTAAACGACACATGACTGGAATTTCACCGAAACACATCGCTTGTATCGTCATCACACCCACCACACCCCCCGCTGACGTCACAGTTCTGAAGCATCCCCAAACCGTCTGCTGCAGTACAAACCAATCAATTATCTCTCGAATTACAATTTATCCCCGATAACACGGTTGTCAAATGTGGCCTTGGTCGTGAACATCTCCACATTGTCTTGCCCAATACGCGGACAGTACTGCTCCATCCATAACGGCCTTTAAAGAGCTGATGTGGTCGTCTCCGACATACTGTGAGGTTGACGTCCTTGTTCACTCCAGTCACACAATGGTGCTGGCTGCGCCATACTTACACACTCACACACACACACACACACACCACACACACATACATACATACACACACACACACTCTCTCTCTCTCTCTCTCCAGCAGCTACTACCACTACTACTACTGCTATTACTGCTGCTGCTGATGGTGGTGGTGATGGTACTGCTAGCCTGGTGTCGGCCCTATTTCAAGGCCGTAGATCTGCCTAGAGCAGACTTCCGCGACTAAAAATAGCCGAGCAATCCTTCTCGAGAAATATTAGCAATATCACTGAAAGCTTCCGGCGCCAGCCCGCCTTCTCACTATAAGGCATGCGTGGTATTGATACGGTCGGGCCGCCATAACTGATCCCGACGGTGGGGAGGGGGAAGGGGGGGAGGGGCGCAGCGCCAAAATTACGTAATAGGTTATATCTCGGGTGCAACCTGGCCGGGTTTACGTTGCGGCTAACTCCCTTACGGCACACATCCGGTCCGCTTAGACAATCGCCAATCAGCGGCCGCCTTCTCGTCACGTGCCGCTGCCGAGAAGCTGGGTGACAGGTGGCGCTATGGTCGCTTCGCGTCTATTCAGCCATTTATCAGCGCAGTGGCGCGGCGATTCGTCGCCGCCGAAAAACCGTTTCTCGTCGGACGGATTCCTTTCAGAAACAGCGGATCGTTCGATGGATGGATAAATAATGGCCGACACTCGTGACCGGATGTTTAAGTCGGTGAAAATGATCCCGCACAATGGCGGCGAAAAAATATTTCACTTACACACAACTGGCTGTAAAACGGCAACAAGGTTTATATTCCACGAATCTGCCGCTTAAAGCGATCCTGTCTTCACTATTTTGTCGGATATTCGGGGGCGTTGTTATACCATATGCCATATCAGTTCGGCGGGGGTGGGGTGGATGTGGGTGGGGGATTTTGCGCCCTCCTCGCCCTTCTATAGTAGCTTTAAATTAGATCCTTTAATCGTCCAGTGCCTAGCTGAATTCCATAGACCACAACACGTACATAACAATATAGCTCTTCATCCATCACCGACTTTCATCAGGATTTACTAATATTGCTCATCCTGGTCCTGGATAAAGTTGTTTACGCGTATACTGAATCGCTTTAGGTTATATATTACTGGCTTAATTTACTACATTCACATATAATATCATTGTTCGGCTAAGTTTGTGTTGTTTATTGTTGTGTGGAGGGGGAGGGGGGGGTTCGAGGGGCATTTGTTCTTTTCTATATTTCTTATTGCATTCGATCTTTGTTTGTGGATTATTAATTTTTTTTTTAGTAAATTGAATTTCGGTTTTTGTATCTTGTTTGTTCGTTTGTTTCTTTTTCGATCGTTCATCCTCAACATTCTACTACAACAACAACAAAAGCAGCAGCAACAACAATAACAAAAGCTATTACTACCACTTTAAAAAACACAATTACAATAACAAACACAACAACAACAACTACTACTACTACTTCTACAACAACTACTACAACTACTACTATTATTACTACTTATACAGTCACAATACTAGTACTACTGCTACTGCTCATTATTATTATTATTATTATTATTATTATTATTATTATTATAAACCTTAAACTAACCTGCAGAATAAGAAGAAGATGACCAATATTAAATATTGACAATACATCTTCATACATTTATCATTATCTATACTCAATCCACGAACTGATGGTGTTACACACGCACACAGAACCTCATTATTATGTATTATGGGGCAGTGGGAAGACAGCTTCATAGCTACACTGGTCCACCAGCATTCCACATATGTCTTACAATTACATTTAGCTTATATATATATATATATATATATATATATATATATATATATATATATATATATATATAGTCTGTACTGTGGAAGTTGGAAATAAAATTCTATCTACATATCTGTATTGGTTCGGAATATTTTATGAATATCCTGGAATTTAAACGCTATTCACCACCATCTGAATAGTTTTAATCATTACCTCAAAATGACGTTTTCAGGTTTTTGGATGAAGGGCTTCCTTATAATATTTTGACTCGATCTGTCTATTTCGGGGGCACTACTTCAAATTTCTGAAAATACCAACCTTGAGGTTGTCAATCAAGAGAAGCGTTAGACAGGAGGTACAATACGGGGATAATCTCAGTTAGAAGTGATATGCCACCCTGCATCCTCCGTATATTGGTCGCTATAATATACAAACTTATGCAATAATAATAATAATAATAATAGTAATAATAGTAATAATAATCACAATAATCAAAATAACAAAAATAATAACAATAATAATAATAATAACAGCAGAAAGTAGACGAAGAAGAATAACAAAATAAATCCAAGGGAATATTTGTGGTCAACAAAATAAATAGTGTGGCTTTTTTATCAAAGAGAAATTTGGATGTTTAAGCTAATAATCAACTTGCTGTTTGCAAAACGAGTATCTTCTAAAATGTAATTTTGTCAACAACCAACAGACAATATTTGACCTTGATTCCTCAAATCAACTGATAAGTGAACTATAAGATGATGTCCGATCGCTGATTGATATTCGCCGATCAGCCAATTTTAGATGGATCCGGATCGACATCCACGTGACAAACTGACAGGTCTACTACGTACCTCCTGACCTAATCCTATACGACGCACATGCAATCTCCTCAATCACGCCGACCAATCAACGCTCCTCCCCCACGTTTTATATCAGAATCCATCACCTCAAATAGGTAGCAAATGCCAGGGTAGGTCAAGATGAATTGGGCACCTAGATCGGGTTCGGAGCACGGTAGAGGCCGGTAGTGAGCGATTTATGTCAGGTCGAACAGCGCTCGTCGTCGTCCAACTTTATGACTGATAGCTGCCAGAACGCCGCTCCGAAGCCGACGATAAACGACGCCATCACCAGCCGGGCCACGTACAGCCGGTGATGCGGTGATGCATCATCGTCGCCGACCTTACGGTGATGCGCCATCATTCACCCACTCACTCACCGAACAGCAACCGAAATAGCGCGCGCGCGCGGACGGCGGCGCGGTCTCGAAAATGGCGAAATACGACGGTCGTAAAGGGCGTTAAGTAGGTCAATAAAACCGAGTCATACCGGTCGTAGGAACGCCACCTATACTAGCCGTTGGCTGTGACTCCGGCCCGTCTGGATCTCCTATATCCGGATGATTTGTGGACGACGAGTCGGTCGCCGGCTGGTTTTGATGAGCTGCCTGCGTCCTTCTCAGGCAGCTGCCCTCGTCGCAGATGTGACCAGGTAGATCGACTTACCGGCTACCCGTAGACGCGGATAACTGACGTCCGGAGCGGCCATACCTGGACGGAGATGTCTTTGTTCTGGAGATCATTCTTCACCCCGGGTATAGAATTACCTCGGTTTATTGGCCCGACAAGTCCGGCAATCGGCGAGAGTTGGCCGAAAACGAAACGACGTCGTCCATCAAACACGAGCTCCATGGCCGTAAAGGTGCCATCTCGTGGAAGACCAGCTGGAGACTTGTGTATAATATAAGATACTTATTGCTGGCATTGCGTCGGCAAGTTTTCTCCTTCTTTGTTTTATTCCTTACCCGAGGGTCAGCGATCGATGTTTGTATGGATGCATAAATGTAACATGTTGTTGTTGTTTTGCTGTCACTTTTGTGCATGTGGTTGACTAAATGTGCATCTAAGTCCAAAATTTTGTGCCAGCTTCCTTATTGTCTTTCAAATCCTATACATTTCATCCGTACGGCGTCGGAGAATAATATACCGAATCGATTGCCAGAGAAACGTCTATTTGTTTTATTACTGTCATTATTGACATCCGATAAATTAAGTGAACGATGAAACACCCTTCAGACTCGGTTAAGCTTGGATTTAAACCTCGGAACCAGATGTCTGTGGTTAACCACGCTACCAGCTTCAACGCGGAAGACGCTCTTTAAAAGTTTAATAATATCTGTCATCAATATTTCAACAAATAATAAATATATACGCTCTTATTATGATTAGACACAGTATATTGATGTAGAAGATCTATTATGATTGTTTGTTGATAAATAAAGATACGTGCAACTTATATTGTTCCTCGATTATATTTTCGATAGTTTGTTTATTATTTGATCCAGTTAACGATATTACATTACGTTCATACCATATGAAAATAATATTTTTGAAACAGATCGTCAAGGTCATCAATTTGTAAATGATTAAAACGATCAAAGCTTGAACCCATGAATATTTTCGCCGGAAGGCTTTCTTACATTAGCTGAACTTAAGGTGCAGCAGAGGATTAGGTTCAATTTAATCGCGGAACATTCGGCGTTTCAACGATGTTTGATCACACGTTAGTCATGACGTAAACGATCATAACAGCATCAGAAACATGTGTTATACGTTATGATTAACGTTATGATTGATCAACAGTAATGTTTTAGTGCACTTAAATTAAAGGTAAATTCAGTTAGCTGTGAGGGCTATATTTATAAATTAGTTAATAAAGAAGTAATTTTGGTTCGGGAAACCATACATTCGTCTTGAATATACAAACTGTTTTGTTGTTGCCTTTACCGTAAACCAGGTAATGAATGAAACGTTTAGGCACTATCGCAGACTTGTGTATTGATATTAATGGAAAATTTTCAACGTTAAACAATAGGTGGCAGCACCATATATCCATTACCAACGTGCACGGCTTGGCTTCCAAATCATGCAACATAAAAACCGCTGTCATTGTTATATGATCGAAAGTCTGCTGAAAATAATCATCAAGTCTATTCAGGACTAAAAAATGTATAGTTTGAAATTAGTGGTGTCATTAAAATCTCAGGCTGCTAAACATATTAACTGCCTTCGCGTAAATAAGTTTGTTTAAAAAAAAGTAACTTGTATCCAACTAAGCTACTTACATGTATTATATATAACAATGATAGTTAATCAACCAGCTAACGAATGATGCTGCCAATATCAGATCTGATTAACAGCATCGAAATATTGGTATTTATGAACTTATCAAGAAGCTTAAAACTAAACATTTCCTATTCGACACCGTGGAAAATTTGCATCTGCACCGAGAGCCCCTTGTTCCTGATATGGTTTCCCCGTCACATGTTGACAACCCACTGTTCCCACGTTATAACCTTCACTCTGTGGGAAAATATTTGTCTAGTTAGTTGGTGTCGTAGCCTGCCCTGAAACATTCCAAGACCCGTCTTCGTCAAAACGGAACAGTTGTTGTCTATAATTTGCATTATTTAACGCATGCAATCATCCCCTACCTCTTCCCCGTATCTCCATTGGTGCATAAATTATTAATGTGACCAGAAATCGAACGTACACACACACACACACACACACACATTCGACTCACTTTCCGTTTGAAGCAAACTTGTTAGCATTTTATAAGATGCCGGTATGGGTTACAAATGCATGTGACAAATTATAGAAGTGTTCAGCATCCCAACAAGGATGTTGTTCCCAAATCCAGCCTGGTATCTAGTCGATCTCCGAAATCCATCCCTCTTCCTTCCCATCTGCCGAACTACGGGGTTTTTTTTTTACTGGTGAATTATGGTTATGGAGAGAGAAACACGTCCAACCATTGGTAGGGCACTTAACTACATCAGATAAAGGTACTTACCAGTTTACTAAAGATAGACCAAGTTTTTATCATTAAAGGTGTTTTTTAGCATTACGACACTCAGAAACATAACCACACAGATTGTGATCCTCGGTGTCCTCTTAACTCGATGTGGCACTAGCTGCTGATCAAGATAAATAAATATATAATACTGTTTGGTGTTGGGGGGGGGGGTGTTCGACAATTCATCGACTGTTCGGTGCCGGTCTTACTCTGGTCACGTTAAATAAAAAGGGATAGACCTCCCGGAAATCGAGTAATCGGGCCAAAGCGTTTCATTGGAATATTAAACATCCGACAGGCACCGGTACCACTGAGATCTGATCTCACCGTGGGTAGTTCTGCGTCGAAGCGCTATCATAACTGCACCGGAAGTTGACAAAACAGTGGGATTAAAATAAAACATTGATCAAAACACTAGACTATGGCAATATATATTAGATCCGTGCAACACTAAAAATAGAACTCAAATGATCAGAAACAGCACCACACCAGTTTATAATTACATGTATATATAATCTTATCACTTCGAGTCATTCTTCGGTGAAATAAGAGTCCAATGTGTAATTGTTTTATGAATTCATTCTCTAACATTGAAAACTAATACACATTCTGGTTTAATTACATCAGATTCACAGATTTGTCAGTATTCCGAAGTAAAAAAGCATTTGATCGGAGACTGAAGGTGTACATGTATAATGAAGACTATTTTCAGCAATATTCTTCTAGGTTGGGCAGTTCTAGATATCTGAAATAGAATCCCCCGTGATGTATACATGTGGAGAAACTTATTGTAGGTAATAGAATTAATTATTGTCTATGCAGGAAATCGTGTTTATTCTAAGAATTCAAAAAAACTTAAATCGTGAAATCTTGATTAACATTAATTAATTAAATTTCTATTAACCAAACAACAGTTGTTCATTTTTTTAAAATTTAAATGGTATAACAGGACTTGTTATCCACGCCCTTAATTTACTGGCTCAATATTTTGTTGACCCAACAAGCCAAAGGCTGAGTGAAAGGTTTTTAGCTTATTTTTTGTAATTATAAGATCCACAACCAGATTATCCAGAAAATGACTGAACAGAATAGCATGTGAGTCTGACACGTAAACTGGGGATACCAACAAAATAAATCACAGGCTATATTTCATGAAGAATTGACTTTAATAACAGCATAAGCGATTGTTCGGGACATTTTTCATATTTACACCACTAGGTACTCACGTGAATATCAATTAGACCAATTTTAGTAAGGGGATTCGTCCTCCAACCACCCCCATCCCCCGACCCAGCTAGCCCCTGGAATTAAACACCCACTTGTCATTATTTGAGTTGTCAACGCAAAGCAATCAGATCGTATCACAATAAAGAAGCCTGCGTGAATCAGATCTGATTGAAACTAAAAATGTCTGACGATTTCAGTTTCGGTAGGATAAGTTATTGAAGACGGGCAATTACTAGATAAGATAGATATCTCGGCTTGTATGTGTGCGTGTGTGTGTGTGTCATCATTTGGTTTTATGTCCATTTTTCATAAAGTACTTTCCTTATCAAATAATTACCACCCTCGACAGGACCTCCGTGGTCTAGCGGTAGCGTGTTGGACCACAGATCACTACCACCCGTGTTCAAATCTCGGCGTGGGCATATCTGAAGGTTGTTTCGTCTTTCACTTCGCCTCATTACCTTTGGAGGTCGCTCGGCCCATTTAGCCTACCTTGTGCACAAAAGTGGCCGTAAAACATCTATCGTTATCATCATCATCATCGACATGAATCAACTCCATTATGTCGGCTTCATTTTGCTTCTCTGTCACACTACATGTGCATCACACTCTCTACATGCATATATGTCTTTCTTGTGTGTGTGTGTGTGTGTGTGTGTGTGTGTGAGTGTATGTGTGTGAGTCTGTCCGTGCTTGGCAAGAATCAGACCGGACATGGGATCAATTCCATTTTGTCAATTCCAATTCTAATCAATTTTATTTGGTCGATTCCAAATGAAATTTATCAAATCCAATTCCATTTTTTTCCTACTACTTTTTAACATGAGTAGGTACATCCAATACCTACTCCATGTACCTATTTGGAATACCTACTCCGAATAGTTTATATTCTTGTCATAGAAGAAATATTTCTGAATTAAAAAATTAAATGGTAAATTAATTTGTGGATTTAATTTTTTGTAGCAAACTTCAATTCCAATTCACTTTTTTTAAATAAACAATTCCAATCCCGGAATTGAATCGACCCCATGTCTGGATCGACAATCACATAGGTCTATAAAACCTTTTGACATAATTAAGCTACCTTTTACCACAAACCAAAGGAATGGCTAATTTATTAAGGCCGTCATTAAGCCATTAAGCCAATCATACCATGCCAATGAGCAACAATACTAGCGCAATATGCGAGTTTATTACGTCTGATAATTGTACCAGAATGCTAATATTCCGGCAAGATATGGAAAATACAACAAAAACGTCATCACTGTAAAAGAAGACACTTCTGTAAAATGACTAGTGCATGTCAAGCCTTTCAAAGAGGATGTGCTCAACTCCATCCATTCGGGTCTACACGTAAACCATAGAATACTCGCTGTAACCAAATATCAGAGTAAACTTCACCTTTGTTGTGGGTAATTCAGTAGTGTGTAATCACAAACATTCATCACTTAATGGCAGACGAGTTTTTATCCCTCTACACAAGCTGTTATTGTATAATGAGGTGTATAACCTAGCCTCATAGTCGTGCAGAAACATACAGAATATCTTACAGTCACGTTGGTTAGCTCGACAATATAAAAAATATATATACTGAAAAATAAAGCTGAGAAAAACGGTTCTATGACTCATTTACTGATAGAAACGAGAAGAACAACATTGTTCTTGAGATCAATTCACACTTATAATTTCTTACATAAATGTGGTACATAGTTTTGGCAAGTGTTTTTCGAACGTGTAAATATTTGGCAATAGTCCCTACACAGCAACCAATAACAACAATACTTCATGAGTAAACGTTACTTTTTCCAGTCAATATCTAATATTCAGTACAAGATGTTGGAATTAAACCTATTTTACATATCCAGTGGGTTATTTTGCAATATTATTGGCGGGCTTCTTTCTGGCAAACCACCAACCATACACCAACAACCATACACCAACAACAGACAATATTCATGACTTGTAGGAATCTGACAGCAACCAAGCAAACTATGTGTGTGGGCCACAATCTGTCCAACGAACCATATAAAAGGACAATAGAAGTCGGCTTGCAAATGGAAAGCTGCAGCAAATGACCAATCAGAAACTCGGTAAAAGTTTGTAACATAAACACTTTTTCATATGATAATCAGCAAAACGTCTGGATGAATTATTTTGCAAGTTAAAAAATAGAATTTTTATATTCTGTATTTCTGAACACTGGCCTAAAAGGGCTGAGAAATGTGAAGATTGTACATAGTCTATATACATAGTCTGTTGTTTTGATATGAACCGTGAAGCAAACAAAACAATTAATCATCAGTGGGACAACACGAACCTCGAATTATTCCGTATTGTGACTAAACTTGTAAAATAATATACAAAAAAAATTATACAATAATGACTAGAAAAATAAGATTGTGGTTTTTAGACGTCGGGCACCACTTTGTGTTGAACACAATAATGAGGGCATATACCAGTGAATATCTAAACAAAGTTGTATATTGCCTAAAAGTACAATGGCAAAACATGTAAAAAGGTAGTAATTTATAACATAAAAATACATCTTATAAACACAAACATTATCTTATAAACAGGCCGTGTACATGCACGTACACGGATAAAGAGAGAGAGAAAGTAAAATAAAAAAATTGCTCTTTCCTAAAGAAGCGAAACAACAATAAAAATATGACGATGTTTACTTTTGTTATCATACGTATTATCAATAACTATGAGAACAAAAGTAAGTGTAATAAATAAAGAAGACAGAATGACCAAATATACAGGTAGATAGATAGGCACACCTGTACCATACACATCAACAGTCACACTACATTATTGCCAAGTGGACTGCGTATAAGGCCTACTCATACCTAGCCCACAGATAATTCAATAATTTCTTCTACATTCAAGAGTTGAGGTTCTGAGGCCCTGGTGGGACACAGAGGTCATATTAGGTCGTTGAGTGTGACCCACTGGGCAAGAGGACAGTATCAGGCCTGTAGATAGATAAGTGGCTTCAACTAGAACTAGCTTTCATCCTCTAAGCATGACCAGTTGTACTGATGCCGAGATGGATTACCCTCTAACTGGAATTAAGTTAACAATGAATCTTGTTAATAACAACAATAACATGTAATAACAACATATGAATAATACCCTTAACTAGGGTTTTCAATGTGTTATTACCTGGAGGTGAGAGGCCACTCCATAGGGAAACAAAGCCACAAGTAGCTCAGGTATGAGCCAGATTTGAACCCAGAACCTGAAGGTTTGCAACTAAGTGCACCAACCACTGCACCATCAAAATGCCCTCTGCCAACAGGAGGACACACAATAATATAGGTGTTGCCCCCATTGATACATTGCTGAATCTGATCTACCGGTAAGTAACATATACAGTCACATGAATAAATACAGCCAATTAAGCCTCAAATATTGTTACTGACAAATCTACATGAGATGATATCATTTTACACTCGGATGATGCATCAATCATGTCATCCAGGTATTGGAATCAATTTTCCAATGACAGGATAGGTAAGTCAATAAAAGATGACTGATAAACAGCAGATAAGACATCACACAGAATATGCCAACCAGGAAACATTAAAAAAAACATACATATATGGTGTATTCATGAAACATCATGTAATTAATAATATATGTGAAAATTAGCCATAAACATGTAACAACTCATGCAATCAATAGAATTTAGAAGAAGTGGAATACTTTCTTATACTTTTACAGTACTTTCAATGGAAACTCTTCTGTTATACACCACTTCTGTTTATAAATGCAAACAGATACACTTTAAATATGAATAACTTTTATATAACTTTCTCTGATCCATCACAAAGGCTACAAATAGCTAACCAGTGTATCCAGACAGTGACACACACACACACACACACACACACACAGCAACAACAAAATATAGTAAACAATCACAAAGGTTCTAACAATGATTCTAACAAATGACACACCTTCATACCTGTATGTTGTCAATAGAACAACAATAATCTAATACTTTTAATAGTATCTTACATTAAACGGCAGTGATTCAAGTCTAATGGCTAACAACAGGTACAGCTTCATTCAAACTGTACATATACTTATAATTGAAACACTCGTTCCTGCGTTTGCGTGTGCATTTGTGTGCAAGCACACAGTGCTCCTTGGTCTTAAACCACCTCAAAGAGATTCCCTCCACCAATGATGTGATCCCCAAGCGGTGTATCATAGGTCCACTTTGTTGTCAATCGTTGATACGCTTTCTTCGGATTGGATGAAGTTATGATTTTGTTTTTGATTGGCTGAAGAATGGCAAATAGATCCACTGATGACGATTGGTGTTTTATGGCCACTTTTGTGCACATGGTAGGCTAAATGGGCCGAGCGACCTCCAAAGGTAATGAAGCGAAGTCAAAGATGAAAACAACCTTCAGATATGCCCACGCCGAGATCCGAACACGGGTGGTAGTGATCTGTGGTCCAACAAGCTACCAACTAGACCACGGAGGCGCCCATATAAATATATCCACCGAATGAAAGTGACTCTTTTTATGTATAACATTATATTAAATAAACAGCTATGAGTATAAACCACTCTACACCTGATAGGTTTTATACATGATGGAAATATCAAATCAAAGTAAATTCCGCAGAAGAGAAGCAAGCTATTATTGCTCCCTGTGTTCTGACCGCACAATGGCAGCAAAATGTTGATAATTTTCCTACATCACATTTCACAGCTGAAACTTCGTATTGCCAACAGTATCTTTGATCAATCTGAGAAGCAGATGAAATTAAACTTTGATGAGGTGAGGTCAGAATGAACGAAACTGATGCTGTACACAAACCATGATCGGTTTCCTTCGTATGGTGATCAAAATATGGAAGAGTAAAGAACTACGGAAGAAAACTGGACATTACTGAGTTTAATTACTCAAATGACTCAGATACGGTTGGGTTAAATGCGTTTCAAGTCGGCATAAATAGGTGGCAATGACTAGAAGATAAACGGCTACTGATCAAGAAATATGATTCTTCATAAACGTATGTCAATAACAGTTCACAGATTATGTAAAATAACATTATTCTGATAAAATCACAAAATTTGCCAGGACCAAATGAGAGCACAAAACGTCAGCGAAGCAAAGCAAGATATATTATGGTGAATGAATTATTAACAAATGACAACAGTTGTACATTTACAGATAGTTCGCTGACGACAGACGAGTGACAGCTGTGAACTGGTTACGCCAAACGATGCGGCTGACTGGTAGGTTCACAGCTTGGTCTTATGTCATCCAATGGCCGGCGCAAATAGAACTCGGCCATCTCCATCAATAACGATCTTCACTCTGTCGGGTGAGAATTCCTTCTTCACGTAGCTACCTTCGGGCAGCACCTGGATCTATAAATAAACAATGACGCTTATAACATCATTATGATTTAAATCAGAACATTTGATGATGATGATGATTACCAAACAGAAAACAAATTCTAATCCATCAGGATTCCATCCACTTATCGGGTCATATGTTCCTCATTCCGTTGCTATAGTTACGTGTCTGGGTGGGAGAATACCTAAATGGTTTAGACTAGTATTTGGTTCAAATAATACCAAGATTCGATGAGAATGTGTTACACTAAAATAAATGGCCCACTTTTACCAGGTCAGTTTATTTTTCACTGGTTGGCCTGAATTTTATGAATGAATACACAACTCAATATCTTATAAAAACAAACTAGCCTCTGGTAGTCATGGATATCAGATATACTGTGTGAGTGAACTACAATAAAAGGTGAAATAATTATACAGGTAAAGGTGGCCCTTAGCTGTACAAATAATTGCCTTTAAAGAGCCAAAGCTGAAACTGGTGATCTTACACCGTTACAGCACATTTGGGCTTGGAAGTTATCTTTTAAGGCAAAAGCTAACATATCTCAGTTAAACTGGTTGCCAAATCGTCAAAAACAACATCCCCCAGGCACAAAGCCCGAACAAACTCTAACATTGGCACACCTGAAATTTGTATGAGTGACCTGCACATTATAAAGATTTATTTATGTGCCATTTAGGATACCTCCATACTTGGTGTAAAACATTCAATTCCCTTTAATCTAGTTTTATTAATTAGAACAATTAACCAGTTACTAAAGGCCAAATAAACAAACACCAAAGCCACTAGAATGGATATTCAAATAATATTTAAAGATATAGACTGTTCTCGATTAATAAAGGATTATCTCAATTATTTGATCATGTTGCGTATTGATTGTGCTCCACTATGACACTATGACTGATGGACACAAAATCAGCACCTTCGGTTCCAGTCAAAATAAGTATGAATGTTCAGATAATGCTAAACAAATACAAAACAACAGCCGAAATATGATCACGCTTTCTGTTTAAAAGCATCCTTATATACCTGGTACATAATACATATATTAATACATCTACATAAATATATCCGTGATGGAATGTAACAGAAGGCCTCATTATTTTACAGCTGCGTATAACATTTTAGATGGCTTTACACACAACTTGTGGGCTTCCAGGGAGAGCTTGTTGACAACTTGACTCATTTTAAACTTTAACACACTGTCAGCCAATAAAATACACAGATTTTTAAAAATCAACTTACACAATTAACCTATTAATAAAGTGTGTCAAACGGCTCATAAATGTTGTTTTTTAAATACGATATTAAAAAAACAGATAAACAACATTAACTTTCTTGAGCACCATTAAAAAGCGTCCTAATGAATGAAGTCACCGATATCACTGTCAGGAAGAACACAAAACTTACTTCCCACCATTAATAAACACGGACAGAAGATGCGAGATGAACTTTTTTCACTACAAGGTAATAAAAACAAGTACAAACAAACAAGTCAGCTGTTCCTCCCCGGGTCTACTAACTCTTTGGTGACAAAAAGTAAAAAGGCTGTGCATCCAATGAATCAAATGTATGCATACCAGTGACACACAACACTTAGGATCATTACCTGCAAGGCTAAAAAAAAGTGCAAGGATTCTTCAAGGCAATATTAGAGACCTTTATCTTGATTCAACCGTGCCATCTCTGTGACAGCTAAGAATGCCAAAGCAACATACCACACATAAGTACACAAATGGCTTCAATAGTGAAGTGATTTAATTGAATCAAATTTAAAATGACCAGGATCTATACAATTCCAGGTTTGTGTCAAAACATGGAGAGATGGATTCATCCCGTTTCATGGCTTACCAAACCAAATGACACCCAAATAACACTCAACAAAAAAATTTAAATCACACATTTACTGTGACATTAAAGACCCTTTTTTCTACTAGCCTGTGACTGGCTGGGATTAGGAATTATAATGATTAATCTGGATCTGAATTAACTGAACACATTATGTCCCATTCACAAAAATTAGAATGGAATTTGGAGAATTAAAAATACATTACAAAGAAGCAATATCTTACAGAATTACTTACTGTAAAACAAAATATTATTTCATACACTTGTGTACTATGTACTGTTATGTAATATTGTCTATGAGTATGGGAGTTAATATACAGTATCCTTAGTGATGTCATTACCAACTTCATTGCAACATAATTCGCCACTTGCATCATTACATGTGTAGTGTAAATATTTTAGGGCAGAACATTGCACATACGCATGTCAATCAGTCTAGTATTGGGTGTGGATTTGATAACATTACTGTAGAAGCCAAAATATAACATACCCTTCTAGCAACAAGTCAGTATATGTATTACATGGAAACATGATGTATCCCAAGCTATACATACACAAAATGACCATGTGCTTCATAGTTATATCATATATCAGAGAGTGTGTAAACTTAAATACCATAGTAGTGTAGATCTACAATATTCAGGGGCCACCCCCCCACCCCACCATCTATAGTTTGTCTACTAAATAATAAAACTTATTATAAAGCTATAAAAATAGAATATAAATGTTTCTTCGGTCAAGTAGCATTAGAAATGCCAGTGATGCACACAAACACACAATGTCATGAGATATCAGGCATGGGACTGCACCTTTCAACTTATCTCTAGAAAAACAATGACCGTGGGAAAATGTTTACGAAATTTTGTTACTCGTAAATAATTTTCAAGATCACACATTCTCCACCAAATCAAACAACGAAGAGTGGACCTGGGTGTCCATAAATTTATTGGGCGAAGCCATGTGCAGCCAGAAAGAACATAAAATGATATGTCAACATAATGACGCCATCGCTTTTAAAACATCAAATTTAGAAATATAAACTTGTTTTATGAATCTTAGGCTGAGAAATGGTAAAATGTATCTCTTCCTAAATCATGTTTAGTAACAAACATTTCACCTTCTAGACTTAATTGCAACTTCAGACTAGGATTTGTTCTATGAAATTGTAACTGACAACATGTGTACTTGGGTGTGCTTGCACCTATGTATGTGCGTCTCTGTGTGTGTGCGTGTGTGTGTGTGCAGATGTTAAATATTTTTGGGTTTCACATAGTTGTTATGACTATATATATATATATATATATATATATATATTTTTTAAAAAAAGGGCCTTTAATTTTCCCCCTTTCCACAACCAAACTACATAATCGGACGAGTAAAACCACGTTTGGTTATCCGCCATGTCAAGTCATATTTACAATGGTTCTTAGCATGTTTTACTGCGTCGATGCCAATAACTTCCGTATAGTACGATTTAGTAAAAGCTAAATGTTTTGTCGGCTGTGATTGGCTAAGAGACGTTAACCAGAAATGATTCGAGAGGTCAAGGGCCAAAAATGTTAATGCAGAGCCCTGTTATATATATATATATATACATACATACACACACAACACACACAACCACGATATATCTACAGCAATTAAGCTGAATTAAGTAAGAATCAAAAGCTAACAATCTCACAGAGTATCAATGATATGTAAATCAGTGACAGGAGGACATCCCTATGACAGTACCCATCAATTATGTTCCATTAAGTCTCAGAAAGGCGTCATAATTACTGACCTTAATCGTGTCTAATAAAAATCACCAACCAGTGACAATATTACAAAACATGGTTGTGATGAGATCTGATATCGACATGCCAAATCACCTAATGTGACGTTGGTCAAGTCTGTCCATATGACACGTAATCTAACATTTAAAGGTCTGAGTAAAACCAACAAACACGTTAAATACTTTCTCATACACCGATATGTTATACACGTAACGTAACAGCACACACACACACACACACTACTTACAGTGATATTAGGAAACTGTTTCCTGATTATTCTCTCGGCTTCGTACCATTGCTTTAAAAAGAAACAAAGAAATATTGAGTTCTGTTAGTTCAGAGGATAAACAGAAGATGAGGAAAGGTGAAAAGGACGCTTGAAAGGGGGGGGGGGGAATCATAACTTCCGCACAGAGCTAGAAATCCTTTCACTCGTATAGTACTAAATATGGCAGATAGGAATATTGTACACTCAATCGTCTATACACCGGGTAGTAAAACGACGTAATCCGGAAAAGAAAACATATTCTTTGCGCCAACTAGTTAAAAGGTGATCAAATTAATTATACATCAGTTCAGTTCTCTCCTAAATGGAATGATTGATGTCCAAGTGTCTAGCTTAGTCTACGCACATCAAAAAAATTGTTTGCAATTTTGGAAATATTCCAATACAATTTTTGGTTCCAATATTAGATTTCACCATGTTTAAATTCGTGTGCGAGTAAAACAAAACTCACCTACACAACACTATCTTAGTCATTGTAATTATAAATCGTTTTGTTACCGGTGATGACTTACGTCAGAACGCAGCTAGACATTTTGATAGCTTTGTTCACATATCATGCCGCGGACCAGATACATAATCGATTCTCTAATCAGTAAAAATTTCAGCTGAAATGACATACTTGAATTCAGTAGCTTGTAGAAATCTTACTTAATACAAGCATGGCACGCATGCTGAAAAAAACGGCAACCATTATTAGCAGAGTTGACAAAACTTCAGTATATGTTTAATAAACAAAGATACCACAAAACTATTCAAAAGGTTCACTGAATGCAGAGAATTAACTCCATAGTCATACATATTAAAAATGCCACTTCAGCCAACTTATCTAACATGTGATTAAAACATCCGAGAGGGAGCATGATCATTTAATGATTCTTATTTTTTTAAACGGGTCATCTGGTGTAATCTTTATAAAAATTAATTTATATTCATAAATATCATTATTATTGCGCTACCTCTACAATCATCTATTTCTAAATTACTTTACACTCCAGAAAGCACAGAATATGTGTTCGAAGTTCAATAATATCAGATTTCTCCACCATACAGCAACAAAAAGAAAGTCAAAACTTTTGGTGACATCAACAGTAAATTCTCTACCAGAAGAGATGTTCTAAGTTTGGAAAAAAATGTTCAACTTTTGTATGGCTCAATCCACTCAACTGTGGTGAGTACCTGGGCAATATGAACAACACATTTTATACACATGAAGGCTGTATACCGATCAGAAATATTGACAGTTGGACAAATGCTTACAACTGGGCCACAATAATACTAAATGTCAGTCTGTTTACAGGCCTCAGCTAAAGACAGGACCTTGTGGCAAAACATTGTTGTGGCCTTATGTCCCACTGGGGACGAAGAGGATAAGTGAAGTGTTTACAGATACCGGCCAAGGTCATATCAAAGTGCTTAGAGAACTTAGTAATTAAGTAAGCACCACAAAATATTGTAAGATAAGAACAGGATAACAAATTTAGTGAAGGAGTAAACGGCTGATTTCATTAGCCATGGCAACACCCAGAAAGGAAATGAGACTGCCAAACAAAAACATCTAACTGTTGGATGAAATATCCTATTGATACGGATGATGCCTGAATTTGATGCAATGTTCAGGAGGTCTTTCAGCACTCAATGTTTAGCTGTTGTTGTTCTCAGACATGGGGTCAATTCATTTTCTGGAATTAAAATTACTAAAAAACAAACAGCATTATGTGTTGCCAAGATTTTTATGCCGAAAAGTGTTTTCTCTTTTTTCCACTCTTTCCACCTTCAAGTATCTACTCGTACCTGGAACTGATGGTCAGTTCCAATTCCGAAATTGATCAAATTGTTTATGGAATTGACCCAATGTCAAGTTGTTGTTGAATTGTTCAGCTTCAGCAGTGTTCATCGCACCCAGGATATATGGCCAACTGAACCCTATGTTCAGTTAGGAAACAGACAATTGGCAGAAACAAGAATGAACATATTCAGCTGATATAATCCACTTTGAAATCAAATAAAAATACGAGTGTGCAGTATAATAAAGAGATCTGCTGGAACAGCATTACCCATGTAATCAGCATTGCTGGGATTCAGACCTCTAGGTCAGCAGGTACACTACAAACTGAGCTATAGGAGCAAACCTTCGGTTTGTTTAGGCTCAACATAGGTCACAGGTGATGAATATGGCCCAAAAAGGTGCACCTTGGGAACAACATTCTTAGCTAATATTGAATAAATAAAGTAAAAGTGTGATTCAAATTATGAATCTGTCAGTGAGATGACTATAATTCTGCCACCATGTATAATCTCAGATGTTCTAATTTCTGAAATTTAGTCATAGCTCAGCTGGTACAGCTGCCTCCAAAAGCCTAATCAGTTGTGTGTGTGTGTGTGTATCTGCATCCCGTCTATGCAATAATTGATATAATTAATTCCCTGTAACCAATTTAACATTGGAGATGTCATCCTAACCATGATTTGACACTCTAATGCTAATAGGTAAATTATAAGAATGTAAACTGTCATAATTTGATCTTGATCAACAGTGACATATAATGTTCTTGATATTACATCGGTTGTAATACAGATTTAACAATTGCTAAGTAAATAAATCTAAAAAATAATGGCTGTTCTAATTACAAAATTGGGGAAGGATTCTAGTGAATTGCTTAGTTACTGGAATTCAGTTTCACACTTAGAAAATACATTAAGGCCCTTATTATCCAAACCTTAAATGCATAAATAATCAAATTTATTTGTACAGAACAGAGGTACACTGCTGACTGCACCAGCTGCGGCCATCAGTAACAATTATATTTCGTGGCTGAAGAAGCTGTAGACATCGGAGGCCAGGTTTACTTAATGGCTGAGTGAGTCACGCCAAATAAAAATAGTAATTGTCAAAAACTTGCTGTGCTTATCTTATTTACAGATGATATATCACATATTTAGTTCACTATTCAATTAAATGATGTACCGGCATGAGATTGCTGATGAACACAAACTTGTGTCAAAATAGAGAATATATCAACACTAAGTTATAATTATAAAGTTCCACTAGAGTAAACCAACCAGTTTTTGGATTATTAACATCTGATCTAATTTCGTGCCATAACTTCCAAAACCTGTAAACATCAACATAAACAAACTAAAGCATTCTCTTCTTTTTACATATTACTATATATGTTTATGCATAAGGTGTTATCCTCTTATATATGGCTTGATAAATTTAGTCTAATTCTATCAAACGTGCCCACTAAAAATTAGATAATATAATATTCTGATATTATTTTAGATTTGCTTGGAAAAATATTACATTTTATAGGAACCGGTTAATGCTGTTCTCAAATCAGAGTCCAACAATTAATCAACCTCAAATTCAAACACGGCAATTGAAACAAATATTATGGATTGATATTTTGGGTACAAATAAATGTTTAATGTTCGATTCCTTTCATTCATGCTAAAGCCTCAGATTGTCATTCAAAGCTCTAGGTATGTTTAGTAATAGTATCAACAGTTTTCACATGCATCGCCAACTTACAACTCTTCTCCGTGTAAATAAACGCATGTAGTCTAGACGTTAATTACAGAATATAAATTATGTGGTCACAGTAGCTCTTGTTTCTGAGATTTTCATCAGTTTGAGCCAAGTTTCTAAAAACAAATCAAGCAATTAAATGGTTGACAGCAAATGTCACACACCGTTTCCACTTTTTATGAACTGTCAGAAATATTTCTATAAAAGATGACCATCCGGGGCAACAGCCGGACGTTTCTACCTCAAATTTCATTCTCATCTCATCTACTCCTAGAAGCAACTCGGAGGGATCTGCAAAGCAACAGTGGACTTCCCTTATGAAGAGGCCCATGACAAGTGTCAAGAAACAAAAACGTCAAAAATTATGACTGTACAGAGAGAATATACACCTGGCCAGATCATCGACATCACCAAGAATCTATTCACTTTGAACTGTAGATTGCGAGGTATGGCAATTATTGAATGAGTTGCACACTTGTACACATTGTATTTTACTGAATGGGTTGAGTTACTCAACCCAAACTCAACTTGAGTATGTATTGTGATTTATTGTATGGGTTATATACATGTACATACTGTGATTTATTTCGGGCCAGTAAACGTTTTGTTGGACTTGTGGTTCTTTAATTTTATGTTTTTGAAACATCAAACCGAAACGCAAAATGAGTAGCTCCATTTCTGAAACATAAAACTGTTCACATTATTGGACAGTCTCTGGGCAGTCTTCAGATGTTGTCAATTTTCCCACTGACTTGTGTATGAGAAAAGTTGGAAAGAAACAGACATTTTCAAGAATTAAAACCTCCCCTTATACACAAGTATATACGGTAGTCTTTATTATGGCAATCTTTGTTATTGTAGTCTTTGGGTAAAAGGGTTTATTATTTTTAGTCCCAAGTCAACAGTGGAATGCCCAATAGTTAGGTCGTTTACCCTCCATGCTGGTCATACTTGGGACTGATATTTGTCATTATGTGGGCTACTGAAAAAAGAACAACAAACTCATTAGGAATGTTATATACATTTATATTTATTTGACAGGTTTAATTAACATATTCATTCATCGCATGACAACGATGATGATTGACGATGATGATTGATGTTTTACGGCCACTTTGTAGGCACATGGTAGGCTAAATGTGTCTTGGTGGAATATTCCGCTATTGAATACACTGCTATTTGTATATTCTGTATTAAATGTAGACATAAATTCGCCTATTAAAGTTCAAAATCTGAGAGAAACTGATTAAGTCGTGCTAATTCTACAAAGTCTACATTCACATTTAATTATACCCTCAAGTCTTTTGTCATTCGTTAATATTCAAGATCAAATTAGCTGTAACAAAATACTGGCTTGCTAACTGTGGTGTTTCCAAGTCTGTGTCTTAACTTAGTTAAGAACACTCGCCTAATGGCTGATGAAGATGGTGGTGACTTGAATAGCTGAAGAATGATGTACACAAAGCCCTGGGGAAGACCTCTAGGCACGGTTAACTTCCAGGATCAGGGTTGGGGTAATGGTAATAGATTATAATCGATTACACGATCTCAGGTAATCGTAATTTCCAGATACACTGTAATCGATTACATTGTAAATGTAATCGTAATCAGCTATTACTTTCACGATTACACAACATTATTTACCATGCTATATCATATATATGGTTTGGTACGTAACGCAAAAGTTAACACTAGAACTGATTTACCCATTGACTTGTAACTTGTTGAAATTTGGGGTAAACAGCCCTGGCTGTCGCCTATTGGGCACAGCCACCTGGTGTTGACTTCTGTTATTATGACGATGGGTCCATTTACAGAGGTGGTCAAGTTACAGAGGGGTTGAAATTGGGGGTTTGACTATATTCTAATTATCTCATTTATTAAATAGACCTTATCTGGCTATAGTCACGCCACACATGATGCATTTCGTTACTAAATATCTATTCAAACAATTCCATTGATAATGTTTGCACTAATATCAGTTTGAACTAATCCCAGTTATCTCTATAAATGCATTAGTTGGTCCTTGGCTCTATAGTGAATATCAATCTCAGAAATATTAAAAGAAATTAACGTCGTACAATAGCCTCAAAGTCTTTTGTACATTTTCCTTTCAAGAACATACCTGAAAATGCGTCTGATTCTTAAAAAGCAACATGTAAAGACTGTAGCATTTTTATATCAGTATTATACATGTAACCGAGTGAATATTGATGAAGAATCACATTAATGTTTGTGTTATATACATTGTAATCATGATTTTAATCATGATTACAAGGTAATTATAATCGATTACATCCAGAATGAATATAATCGTAATCATGGTATTCTCAAATAATCGTAATCAATTACCTTGGTCCTGTAATCGCCCCAACCTTGCTTGGGATATATGGCAAAGACCCCTAGAGATAAATATCCCACAAAAAAGGATATGATCCAGGTTGGAGCCCACAATCTGGAGATTAGCCTCAGGACTTCATGAGAGGGAACTTCTTAATGAAACATTTCACATACACAGGTACTTCGATTTGATTCAAAACATGACCTGAAGCTATGTAGTGTAGAGATTTAAACATAGCATTATCGGAGCTTCCAACAAGAAAGATTAAATTCAGGATCACCCACAGATGATACATAATAATGACCAGTTTCTATTTTAAAAGCAGCACAGGATAAATAACTTTTATTAATACATGCTTGTTTTAAATATTTATTATATGGTAAAATTGCATGAGTGAAAGCTAATCTGGCAGTAAACATGCTTGTTTAAGCAGAACAGATTCACTAAATATTAAACCTATCTTCATGCTTAAACCTGGCTCCATGGTGGGATTATCACAGTATTATCGCTCAGCAGAGCCCCTATAAATCTCACAATGCAAAGCGCAGCTGGTTTGTTTTGGTTTTTGACATCATCATGCTTCAGGTTTATTGATGGGCAAAATTGCATATTTAAAAAAATGAAATTGGAATTGATAAATTTGGAATTGAAGTTTTCTACAAATAAATTAAATCCACAAATTAATTTACCATTTAAATTTTTAAATCAGAAATATTTCTTCCATAACAATCCCACTTGGAATATAAACTATTCGGACTGGGTATTCCAAGTAGGTACCATATATACTCATGTATAAGTCACACTTGCATATATAAGAAGCACCTATTTCTATGACCAATAAAAAACTCTGGAGTCAAACCTGTGTATAAGATGCACTAAAATGATCAATACTGATTTAAAACCAAACCAAAAAAATTAGCACCATCACTCTCTTCACTGATCATCTGTTGTATCTGTTCGTGTGTCGTCATATATGTCATCACCTTCTTCATCAGTTGGATTTGTCATATTGTTCAGCCCACTATATATCATCTTCCATGCCATCTAAATCAATGCTGATAGAGAACTTCTTGATTGATTTGGTAATAATGCTGGGGTCGATTTAATTCCATGCCGTTTTCACCCGATGCGTGACGATTCGTAACAACGGCCCCTTCAGGTTGCCTGCTGGTGTGCATTTGTTTCTGTAATGCTGTTTGTAGTAGTTTATTAGTAGTTCCTACATGCCAGTTTTGGAACTAATTAACACATTGTTTGCTGTAATCATTTTCCTTTGATGTGGTTTCTATGGTCATTCTTTGCATGGCCTTATTTATCATTCCATTCAATTATACACACTCACATATCTGGATAGTAATGACAATTAATTCTTTGTGATCACATTAGTAATTAGAGCATCAGATTAAATAATCATGATGGTTATAACGATTAAGTTTGGATTTGAAGGACAACTGAGAAAACACAACTAATAAATTAGTTTCTTGTTCATATATTCATTTATTGTATTTCCCCCTAAATTATGCCAAATATTACCTTCCATTTTAATATGACCTGCGAACTACATGAACCTCCAAGGTGTCCCCCAGTACAAACTCCAAGCAATAGCACTAATAAAGAATTGAAAAAACGAATCCAGCCAGCAGGACAAGATGGCATCATCCCCCTATCAAAATGTGGAGAATTCCTCCGAGGTTTCCCCCGGAGCTGTGGAATGTGCATGTGACAACTATGCATGGTGGATCAAGAACTAACAACATTTGCAAATCCTGGAACAACGGCTTCCGATCACTAGTTGTACAGTCGCATCCAACTATATGGAGAGCTATTGACAGCATCCGTAAGGATCAGAACAACGTAGACACTGACATCCTTTTGGAATCCCATGGGCAACCCCCCAAGAAGCGACAACAGCAACATGTTAAGTCCCTACAGTCAACTCTATACAATCTGTGCAGAGGTGTCCATGACAGGTCAAGATCCATCGAGTCCACACTCAAAGGTCTCGGATATACCATAAGATGGAAATAAACTTATTAATGTAAATGGCATATATGATATAATATTAACAATAAAATAATGCTATATAGGAACCATGTGTTTATTATTATCAATTAATTCCTGTAATATGTATATTTTATATATTAACAACATTAATTCCTGTATAATAACAATAAAATAATGATATATAACAAGGATGTACAACCCACATTTACTGAAAGCATTCCAGCCTTAGTTAAGTGAAAATGAGAAACTGTCTGCATGCAACACGTTTCTTGGAAAGGAGGTGTCTGAACAATATATTGTTGGTGTCGTTTCCCATTTTGTCACATTTAATTTATATTATATATGTCATGACATCTTGTCAATATTAGTTTATGAAATAATTTCTTTCTTATTGGCCCAATATATTATCGGTCTTAACTAAATCCCGATATTGAGTTCATAATACGTAGACTGTCGTAACCTAGTAGAACTAGAAGGGTCTACTGAGTGAGTGAATTAGACTCAGAGCGCCTTCTAGTTCTAGTTTACACATATTATCGCTCAGACGATATTTTAGATCAGAGAATTAGGTATTACCTGTGTTATATATCTTACCCTGCCTATTAACTCCGGCCATATACCAGCTTCTAATCGCGTTATTTTCTTGGACATGTGTTCCTTTATCCACAAAACGTAACCTTAGACCAGACCAGACAACAACACAACAAAAAATTCAGTTATTGTATTGTTCGCTAGGAGCGCTAGGTAGCAATAAATTGGCCGGTGAAATCAGGGGTTCTTACTGACACAGGCGATCAGAACAAGATTAAAAGTTTTGGTCTTAAAAGCACATATTTTATAGTATTACTATAATCAAAGACTATTTATAACAAGACGTGTTGCTTCGCGTTTTAACAGTTCCCTTCGTTAACATGGCGCCTAATGGCACTGGTTCATTCTGCGCCGCTTTCGTCTGCAGTAACAGGAAAAGTATGCACAAATAAAGACATCTCCGAAAGGAGATGAAAGCTAGTGTAAAAATTTGATATGATCTGGCTTTTTAAAAATAAAGGATATTTAAAAAATAAGCATAACAAGCCCCTACTTGACACGACCCAAGCAGTAGGCCCAAGTAGCTTCTATATAGATCTATATTTGTTTCAGACAAAATCTGATTAAATTTTATTGAACAATATCAACCTATTAATCACAAAATGGGTATGTAAGATATACATAAGCTTACAGTTACATGTACTGGAGCCACTGAAGATGTTATGGGCGGGAGGTATATTTTACTTTATTATTGTTAATAATATAATTGGACTTCTAAAATTACATTACTATAATGAGATAATTTTCCCCTAATTACAATAATTATAAGTAGCTGAGTATTTACATGATCACCTGCATACATATTTATTTTTAAACGTAAGCAATTGGTACTTATTGATATATATGGACTTCTATTTATAATTTAAATGTTATGAAATTAGTTATTAAATACCTCAACTAGTGGTAGAAACATTCATTTTGTTATTTTTTCTATTGACAGAAGTAAAAGATGGGTTATTAATTGTTGTCGTTCAGATATATGATGAGGAAAGATTTAAATTACTTGAATACTAATTGTAGAATGTATGATATGCATTTCACTGAAACGGATTTCATGAACCAGACAACTTATCTAGAATGCTATTCCAACTATTTTTGATGTACCAAATCCACCGCATGCATCCACTGAAATCAAAGAGGAAGGTATTAACAGATAGGAGACCTATACAGGAGACAGGGCCAGCTGTGATGGTAATTAATATTTATAAATATTAATGGTTAAAATTGGTATTATAAAATTAATTAAATAAGAAACAAGGCACTAAACCCATGAAATTTTGTCAGCCCATTTCATATCTTAATACAAAAAAGAATTACCAGCACCTAAGTTAGTACTTGAATGTTCAGCTCATGTGCTTTAATTGGTATACTTCTCTTCATAACTTAAATGCATATCAAATTCTTTAACCAACTTGTATGCATTTGGTTCAAGTCATTATTTTACAAGGTATTGTTCTGTTTCAGTCCTTGAAGTTCTATGATGATGAGATACCATGTAAACAGGCCAATCTCTTGGTTACATATTTACTGGTGTTATCTGTTACAGTAGTCAATGAATGTGTCTTACATCTCTGAGTATATTCTGTCTAACTTTAAAAAGTTCACTGATCTGGACTAAATGTCATATATTTGTAGTAGTGGTTGTTTAGAGCTGGCAGCAATTTGGGTTATTCTGTCCATTTGATAACAAATGACTGATTGTAACTATAGATGAACCCGTGGCACAATATATTTGATGCCACTTATTGTATGAAAGTACTAATTTCTCTATCTCTAACATGTTAACAGAAACATAAACATTGTTAATATTCCATGTATAATCTTTGTTCTCAGCTGGACAGGCCTATATTGCATGGTCTATATTATTGAGGTGTAGACTTTAAATGAACTTATAATTTTTTTAGTTAATATATGATAAACGGACATGAAGAATATATGGTCAATTGTGTTACGGTTGCGTTATAATAGCTGTAGTTAACATTATATGTATATATCCAAATAAATAAAAATTTATGGACTTTGATAATCTGACATGATGAAAGTATGTTTGGATGCATTTACCTCATATATACCTAACTGTTTTCATTTAAAAAAACTACGCCTTCCACACACAAAAGCTGTGAAATAACCTAAATCAAGTTCAATTATTTTCTGATCAGCTGTCAAGTGATCGCAAATTGTAGGCTATGAATTAATTAAGTGACTGGGCTGTGAAATCACTTAATTATTTATTTACAGTTTCAGAGCTTCGTTTCCTTCAATATCATGTGTGCACAATTAAAGTGTTTATTAATAAAAGAGTATGTGATCATGTAACATATAGTACTAGTATTGGCAATTCATTTTAACCATCGCACACATGTACACGATCACATATGGACAACCAGAGAGGTTTTGTTTATATGAAAAATACCTCCGGTCGCTGGAGGCGCCACTGGTTCACAATTCAACATGGCGCGGCAAGAGTAACGCCTCTATATTTAAGCTCTCTGCTATAATCATTTATATAACTGGATACCATACTACGGAATATAATGCTGAGCCTGTCGGGTATTGCGCTCTTCACGCCTATATATATATAACATCATCTTCCCCAAAATATGTCATTAGGCAAAATACGATGGATCATTATGTTGCACTTATTTGTGAATATCAAACAATTCAACGGGGATTTAACAAAGTATTTTAATTAATATTAAGACCTCTAGTATGTACACTTCATATTTTTTCGAATTTTGGCTGTTGGTATAAAAATTTCTAGATCATTATATATATATATATATATATATATATATAATTAATGGAACTCGGCACCTGTCGTTAACCCCCCCCCCCCCCCCATATAAATGTAAGTAGTCTTTTGCCCTACAAAAGATATAAAACAACCGGAAAACAGATCAATCTCTCTCTCTATCTTTCTCTCTATCTCTATGAGAAGTAGTTGTTTTTGGTTTTGTTGTTCGGGGAGAATCCCCAGGCTGTCGCTTAATCAGCACAGCCTTTATGTTTGAATGGTTGAGAAATGCTCCTCCCCCACCACTCACAGGGGAGCAGTACGGAAAGATGGAGCCGAAATACCATGAGTGTGGTCACTGCCAGAGTGTTTTATGTCCTCATGGGGTTTTTAACGTCCCCCTTTATTTTAAATAATTCAGTGGAGACGGCAGCGCCATTTAACGTGGTCAGCCACCCACGATGTAGTGAGCCGAGAAAATAATCCCTGGAAAAGTTTCGACCTCTTACGGGGTTCGAACCTGCGACCGTTGGCACCAAGTGCCAACTGCTTAACCGCTAGGCCACCGGAGCTCACTATGAGAAGCAGTTTGGTTTTGGTTTTGTTGTTCGGGGAGAATCCCCAGGCTGTCGCTTAATCAGCACAGCCCCTATGTTGGAGTGGTTGAGAAACCTCCTCCCCATCTTTAGCAGAAGTCAAAGGAAAGATTGGCGAAATACCATGAAGGTATCATGCCAAGTGTTTTACATCCTCTGGGTTGTTTAACGGTCCCCTTTATTTTTAAATAATTCAGTGAGGAGTGCAGGCAGTATAAGTGGTAGTCACCACTGATGTAGTGAGCCGAGAAATTAATCCCTGGAAAAGTTTCGACCTCTTACGGGGTTCGAACCTGCGACCGTTGGCACCAAGTGCCGGGTGCTTAACCACTAGGCCACCGGAGCTCACTATGAGAAGCAGTACAAGCCTCTAAGCTATATATACTGCCTTGGATGGCACATTCGTGTGTGTGTGTGTGTGTGCGCGCGCGAGCGCGTGTGTTACGTATATATATATATATATATATATATATATATATTGTGTGTGTGTGTGTGTGTGTGTGTGTGTGTGTGTCTCTAAAAGTGTTAAAATTAATTTGTCCATTTTATGCATAAAGTCACAAGATGAAAATTGGCAAAAATATTATAAATGTATTTGTTCGTGCGTTTGACATATTTTGGGTTAGACTATATAAATCGGTACCTTTCATGTTTGGTTATAATTAAATCAACGTGAGTGAGTGAGTGAGTGAGTTCCATATTCAGCTTGATTTTTGTTTTATCTTGCAGTCGGGTCAAAACATCACATAGACGCAACCTGAGGGGGGACATGCGGGTGTGTGTGTGTGTGAGCGCGTGTGCGTATCCGTGTGTATGTGTGTGAGTGCGTGTGTCCGATAATATGTTTACTTATATTTTCAATTTGTGACCATTCGGAGGATGTTTCCCCTCATGAAGATAGGCATTAAATTTAACTATGACTATTGAGTCTATTTAAGATATATAAATATGTTTTAAAAAAAATATCTGCACTCAGATCAAGATACATAAATCGTGGAGACGGCAAAGAAACACTTGAAATATCAAAACAACCATGAAAAAAATAAATCACCGTTACTGAGCCTCGGGTGGCTTAGCAACGTTTTTACCATTTTGCCATTGCCTAACTCGACACACATCAACCACATCCAGTATCGGGCCGACCTAGTTTTTAACTTTCGACACTCCGGTCTATTCCGTCTTTACATGGCCCAAGTAAGGCGCAGAAATATGAAACGTCCTCGCAAACCAACTTGTTTTAGTGTGAAACAGAAAACATTTCGGGGGAGAAAAAGACGAGCAATTAGCTGATTAAGAACGTCACGGCTTGCTAATTGGTGGACATCTGATAACATTCAATGAACTGCACGATGGAAATTGAACGAACGAACTAATATTCATTTTGCTGATTGGAGAAAGATTATGTAACCGTGAGAAATCAGCTCCAAGTTCATCGAGTTTGGTACGCGCTACCTTTGGGTCGAACAAACAGTAATACGATTTCTAAACGTGATATTGATTTGGTGGAAAATTTCACATTTAGTAAACAGAAACCTGTCTTTTTTTTAGTCGGCTTGCCTTCCATAAATTTGCCGCCGACGTCACTGAGTGCATATCCGCCTATAACAGCGAGAGATGCCGAATGTTATTACAGACTACTAGAAACAGTCCCAATGGCTGATCCTTTCCGTGTCACATATTCCAACCTGAAGATCGCTCGTCGATATTTTACTCGGGATTTGTTCTGATGCTGGTAGCTGAGTTGTACGATCGAGGTTTATACTAGTTCCGTTGGAATATTATCCCACCCCTCCCCTCTACTTCTCGAGAGATATTTTTCTTCGACGGATATCATTTTGATGTTTACGGATGGCCCCCATTTTGACAACCAAACCACAAACATTAGTTCCTCGTATCAGAGTTTATACAAAAAAACAACGACCTCCGGCACCTAAGCATGATTCATTTTGCCTTTAGCAGAATCAAGTAAATAGAGCGTGCACTGTTTATGATTAACAAGTGCACGCCCCTAGTCAATATCTGACATTTCGTACTAATAATTGTGAGGTTATGAGTTGGCTGCGACCGACATTCCTTGACCTGGTTAGAAGTGGTCCAATTATGGGGCCGGTTAATTTTTTATTTGAAATTAGAAAAAAAATATGCTAGAAAGGTGAAGGGTGGATTGAAATATTTAATTTCCAGTCGTTATGATATTGAGCACTGTGCACTATTAGCGGGACAAATAAAGATCGGGTATCTATTAAAAGGTGAAATGAGAATTAAAAAGTATATCTTCACTCAATCCGCAGCACCTCGTTCCTCTTGATCCAGAATATAACTCTCTCTCTCTCTCTGTGTGTGTGTGCGTGTGCGTCCGCGCGCGCGCGCGTGTGTGTGTGTGTGCTTTCATATGACTATTAATATTATTACTAACCAGAATTACTGATACAAGGATCGCATTAACATTCAGAACCACTATTGGACAGACATGCCAACCCCACCCCTGGCATACACGCCCCCCCCCCCTTTTGTTCCGCGGGTTATGATCACTCCTCTTACCAAATAATCATCCGGATCGTGCATGACGCGAGTTCCTACGTGTATCACTGTACTTGAGCCATCTTGCGCTAAATAAAGTATGACATGTTTGAGTTAGAGAGAGTTCCTTTTATGTGTTGATATTGGAACATCTAGTATTACTGACTGATACCAATGGATCTGGACTATGTTAACGAAGGAGATGAAGATGATGATGCTGATGAAGATGACATTGATAATGATAATAATGATGCTGCTGCTGATGATGATGATGATGATGATGATGACGACAACGACGATGACGATGATGATGATGGTGATGATGATGATGATGAACTGGCCTTGTTGTGACTGACAGGTTTTAAATGATGAAGAAAACGCAGCAACAATTCTGACACTAGACAACCATCAACCGTGAGAAGACAAAATTAATACATCAGTTCACCTCAAGTTATTTCCGAAACATTTAAACAAGACACTGTTGGCAAAATAAGGGCCCTTAGATTTTAAACGGGACACTCCGGTTTCCGGATCAGAGTGTCCTTTCGGCTAATCAAAGTGTCCTTTCGGTTACTGGGAGGTTTGGGCGTATGTCTTGCCGCGCCGTGCTAATTCCGGAAGGCTCCGTAAAACGCGTACAGAAAAGGAAATGGTTAGCGGTGACATAAGATAATAGAACTATATTATATCTGAGGACACTCTTAACATTATTCTCAGTTAGACACCCACCGCATCACATATAGATGTATTCATTGGTTGTTGAAGGCCATTCGAAATATACGTTTTCACTCTGTTACACCTACTTGTTACTTGTCACTCTGTTACACCGGTTTACGCCTACTGATTTGGTACCATTTTACGTGGAAAAGTTACTAATCTCGCTCCACCTTCTGTCGTCTAGGGACCGCTTTAAGAGCATTTGGAAAACAACGTAGCCTATCCACTGTCTCCAGAATTAGTCATCCTTATGGGAAACACATTTTCGGATTTAACATTAATACGATCCAGAATAGTTTATCGTTAATCACGAATTATAGAACAATAATTGGTGGTTTGGGATTGTCGGGGTCAGAGCTAACTATTTGATTAGGTAAACTTGGCCTGATAAAGTAGTCCCAGTCCAAATTATCTATAGCTAGCCAAATGGGACTAGTTACTTCTTTATGCTCAGATTACTAAATTACGCCATCTCTTTCGCGCAGACTTGTCAAATTCGGAGTGAACCGGTCTTTAAAAATTTCACAAATCCAGAAATAAGAGCAGCATTCCTCAGCTTTCGAACCGACGTACTTAAGTAGATATGTTTTCTCTCAACAAAACATCGACCCTTTGGTTAGGCTAAAAAAACGCTGACAAACCGTGTAATGACGATCAGCACTCAATAGAAAACAACCTAACGACAAGGGAATGAAAATTTCAGAAAAAAAGAGCGAGTGCGCACGACGACAATGGCAATTCGAAAGAAATGTACCCGAGTTTCAAAACTGGCGAAAGTATATTAGAAGAACACTCGAGGCTGGCTGACTCGACTAAAAAGTTACATTTTTGCGTAATAAGCAGCTTGTATTTGAATCATTATAGAGAACGCTCGCAATATTCATCTTCGGCGAGAACATTTTGGTAACAGTCGTATCGTATCTGGCACTGTCCTCGTCTTAAGCGCCTTCGGCTGGCCAATCGAATCCTGAAGCGAATAAAACGGCCGTTTATGCGACTCTTTAAGTCATCCAATCCTTTGTGTACATTTCGACAGACTGTTCGTGCGATGTTGTCCTCACCGGGATCATCCGGACTTATCGCGCTTGACCTCTCGACCATTCGGGATACGTAAGATAATTCGAGTTACCAATAGTCGACTTTTCTCTAAGCGAATGATCACTTTGTACGGACTTCGTCACCCGTCTCACGTGGGATAGGTGGCTGAGGGGTGCTGGGGAAATGGCCCGGGGAAGTGAAATGATCGAGGTGGAGCCTTTTGTTTCACGATTGAGTTGAGTTGTTTGCTTCCGTAAGGAAAAATATCCCACAAACAGCGGTATGAGCCGGGTTAGAACCCACAAGTGTGCGCTTTGCGGCACAGTACTCTAGCTACTGCGCCATCTAACTACTGTACTATCGGTGCGCCCTATTGTTGATGGTGAAACATCCCACAGAGAGAGGTAATATTGCGCTATACACGGGCCGAGGACAGCGAAATGGGATTTGAAGTATTTAATGGGATTTGAAGTATTTAAAACGTTTGTTTTAATGGTGGCCACTACGTTACAGCGTTTAGTGCAGAATCCCCCCCCCCACTCCCTCTGCCTTCCCCATTAATAATTCTTATTTATGTTGTCGTGACTTTGTTTTCGTCGAGGATGTATCGCGAGTTAGTAAAATGATAGCCAATATGGTTTTTGTCGCAAGTCACGCTTGGCGGTGCAATTAAACGCTTTTGGGTCGTATTTTGTCGAGCTCAGAACGAGGTTCGGTTAAATATCACGAGTTAAACACATCACCTAATATATATATATATATATATATATATATATATATACAGCACACTGACTCACGCTCATTCGCTCGCTCACTCACTTTTGTTAGAACCTGAATTTTGTCTTCCTGCCAAATGCTCTTGCATCATTATTATCTTCTCTGGTTTACAGAATAACGTCGATCGAAGAAAAATCCAGATCTTGGACACGCATTTCTCGTTTTTCAACTAATAATTTTAACAAATAGGCCTGGTTCGTGGACATTTTGACAGCGATAATTAATCATTGTGCATCGTTCCTGACACAACATTTTGGGTTGTGCGAAACCTTTGACATATGTGAGTCTTCTGCTTAATATCTATTTATTTATCTGTACACCTGCATCACTGTCCATTTTTCGCTCTGTCCGTCTATCATCCCAATTATTTGTTTATGTGTCTCTCTGTTTATTTGTTCTTTCTTTCTTTCTTTCTTTCTTTCATAGAGAAAGGAAATCAAAGAAAAAAGTCAAGATTGCAAAGTTGGATTCATTTTATTATTATACTCGCCGCTGTAGAGACACACACAAGCGAGCTCTACCCGTACACGAAAACAGCATCCTATCAGCGCAGCAAAGGATTTATTTATTTGTAAACAAACACATCCGTTAACTAGCATCTTTACTTACTTACCTAGTAATCTACTTTCCCATATACCCAGTTTCACCCTTATTCGTCTCTACATTTATTTCGGCACGTAGTCCTTCGATCAATCGAGCAAATTGGTGAGCGCATGCGTCCGAATAATTGCGCAAGCGCGCCTCGGGTGTATTGATCAATCTGCCAATAAGATGACGTAAAAACGTGGGGCCTTTCCCGAATTCGCTAATAAATATTCATGAAGCGGGGGATAGAGCAATTTAACGATGACGAGCTAAGAAAGCCATCCGGGCATGACAGCAATAACGAATCTCCTACTTTTCCATGATGTCACGTGATAGACATGCGCATGACCGGTGATCGTTATATAAGAGCTCGATCCAAGGCCCGAGACAGATCTTCAAGCAAACAGTGGACACCTGTTGAGGTAAATGAAATATTCGCTTAGTTTTAAAACTAAATCCTTTTACTAATGCCAAGTTTTTAGTTTGATAATTTGCAGGTTGGTCATCATCTTCCCGGATTGCGGTCGTTTTATTTTCACGACTTGTTTATTTCAAGATTGAGATCCAGGCGTCGTCCGAAATTCAACGATGAGTAACCTTGAGAAACCGATTCGGCCGTTCGCCGTCCATAACTTGCTCCAGGATGAAACCAAAAGTGACAGACTTTGCCCACGTTCTGTGGGGGTAAGCTTAATTATTTCTAACATTTTAGCTTTATCACTTCAGCCACCCTGTGGCCGTCGAGGAGGTTTTGTTTTTAGGCGATTTAGGTTCGGTCAAAAGTTTATTGCCGGGAATGTTGTTGACAAATAGCAATCGATGCGAATTGTTGGTTTTCTATAATAAAGAACACCTCCGTGTATTATTACGATTGACATTGACGTATTATATAGCTAAAACGTAAAGAAACGTCTATTTATAAGAACTTGCTTTTTATATTTGAGTTTTATCTCTAATTGTTTTTTATAAGTATTTTCTTGCCAGATCAGAGTGGTGCTATATCTCGAATTGTGTTAATATGTTAATATGTTTATACGGTTAACATTTGGCTATATTTTGTCTCATTTTCGTCCTGCGTGTGACTTCCATAATTTTTTTGTTTGTTAATGCTTATTTGTGAAATAACTTCCCCTCGCGCGCGTCGGGAAATGTAATTAACTAACACTAAGAATAAATAGTACGACTTTTAAATAATTTAGACCGCTTTTTCTTCTCACTTTGGTTTTCTTGCCAAGCCACTCCACGCGTGGCTGAAGCCCGTCAGTTACATTTGATGAATTAATGTAAAAAAATAACCCAGTTCAAGAAACACCCTTACATGAGCTAATGACTTGCCACCGGGTGGGAGATGAACTCTAAGCGAGTCTTCATGCATGACTCAAAATATCTGACTATTTCTGAGTACTACTTGTTTGGCCCAATTTTCGAGAACATAGATCAGCGCTGTTGGCTTACACTGTGCACTATTTATTGGCCAAATCTCAAAATTAACCAATCCGCAATAACAACGACACGCACTACCAACCACTTACTTCCCACAACATCAGCAGAGGTTGCTGGCTGGACCAATCGTCATCGAGAGAGAAACCTGCAACCTGTATTAGTAAATCATCCAACCTGAGTCTGCCACGCCTACCTCAAGGATCCCGTGGTCCAACTAATAGGGCACCGCCTCGCAGATATCCGGGTTGTGGGGTCGAAACCCAGTGTGTTGTCAGTGTTTATGGGCTGTTTACTCCAACAATAATATGTTTCGATCTTTTCGAATCACTTCCCTCTAAGTTGTAGTTTGGCAAGGTCATACGCTTCAAGTGCCACTTACCTGATGACGGCTTATTTGGGATTATTTTTTCTTCTGTAGTCTAATATATTATATATATTTTAAATAATGGTTGTAGCCATTCTTTGCAATCAGTAACTTTAATGGTGGCATCAGATTTTTGGCTTAAATCAAACAAAAAACATCACCACACTTGTTCTCCAAAGTCAGTGAGAATCTATATTTTTATCCATGCATCTATGTGAATGGGTGCATACATACTCGTGCCATACTGTGTATGTTGATATATATATATATATATATATATATATATCGTTAATACAGAACCCTGGTTGTCAGAAGCATATGTGTAAGGGCGCCATCTATCGGGATGATTCCGACATGACACCAGGCCAACCACCAAGAACCAAAACAGAAACAATTGAACAAGCAACAGACTTCTTATTGGAATATTATCAAGATTTGAAAAAGTAAGTGAATCAGGTGAAAACCTTGTTATATGATAATGTTTATGTACGTGAGTGTGTATGTATGGGGGGTATGAGTGGGGATGTGTGGGGATGTGTGGGGGGAAATATGTGCGGGGGTATGTGTGTGGGGAGATGTGTGTATATATAATATATATATTGATATATGTGTGTGTGTGTGTGTGTGTTTCTCTCTCTCTCTCTCTATCTCTCTGTGCGTGCGTGTGTCAGATGTGTCAACTTGTACGGTTTACCCGTAAGCCTTACGAGTTTTTGCGATCTGTAGTTGTTTACGAGCGTACTATGCAATCCTTACTTTTATAATGTTGACGAAACAAACATGAAATATTTCAAAATGGCGCTGAATTTCACTGCATCGAGATTTACCCAGTGCGCTCTGCGCGGACAGAAACGCTTCTCTTGGTTAAGTGTGAATCACAGGATTATCGTGACGCTGTGATCTGTCAAAAGCCTCCACTTGGTGTCACTCGATTTCCTTCCTCGGGACGCATCGTGGCAGGCTTGGCAGCGCTCCTGAGCTCGCCTCACAGTAACGCCGATGATGCGAAACGCCCGTAAGGAGTTTTGCAAGTCTTTATTGTATTCTTGTTTGACGAGAACTGTTGTGAGTTTCAGGTGTTACCGCCGCTTACAACAAAGAGCATATAGGAGAAAATAAAATGATCCGTGTCACAAGTTGTAGTTTGTTTGTTATTTCATATGGGCATGTTACAGCGAGATTCTATAACAAAATTGTGATTTATAATGGTGTTGACAATTTGTAAGGATTTATTTGTCGTGGTCTTACAGAAATAAGTTATCCCGGGTTGATACCTCTGGTGTGTGTGTGTGTGTGTGTGTGCGTCCATTGTTTTCACATTTCGCCTCGATTCCACAACGGATCTTTTCCCAAACGTCTTTCATCAATATTTGACTTCCAATGGATTTTTAATAAATAAATTCAATATACGGCATTTCTATGGCCAAACTGGTCGTGCTGTTGACCACAAACGTGTAGGAGCGGGGTTCAAATCTCGACCTATATCTGAAGACTGTTTATTCCCTCGTTTTACCTCAATTTAATAAACTTGCATAGCGTACGTCCCATTTAGCATACAATATCCATAAAAGTGCCAGTGAAACAATAACGTTTCACATTTATCTTTTTCCGAAACCATGAATAATACTCGGAAGAGTATTTTGTTTTTAATTAAAAAGAAACATCTAACGTCTTTCTACCAGATTGTATTATATGTTCAATTTTCTGTCAAACTTTATATTAAATGTACCTTTAGCAAACTGCTATACAATATCGGTAAATTTGTATTATCGTATGTGGAAAATGTAAATAAACTACTACTACTACTACTACTACCAGATAATAGAATCAAGTATCGTTTGTATTTATGTCAGTGTACTGATAGTTATATCTAATTCATTTAGGGCAGACAGTGCTGAGCACAAGGCCAGACTTAAAGAGGTCATTGACAGCATCCAGACGACGGGATCGTACGATTTGACATACGATGAGCTATGTTTTGGTTCTAAGTTAGCTTGGAGAAACGCAGCCAGGTGTATTGGTCGAATACAGTGGAGAAACCTCAGGGTAAACGAACTATGTTTGTCTTTATAATTCCAATAGAACCTTTTTTAATTCCAATAGAACTGCATCCATATATACATGGTTCGAACAAGCTCGTACGGATTTGCGAACCCTATAGTCTCTATCTAACCTATTATGTTCAAATAAAATGATAAATGCCCAATTACGTTTGAGTTGACTCATCAGAACAATGCAACTCGTGTACTGCTCGTTTCTTCCTCAGCAACAAACAGTATATCTATTTTCACGTGCACGATTTGCACTGAAACAGCAATATCAGATATTCGTAATTCTGCTTTGCACAGCTCACCTACGTAAAGGTGTGGTTCGTAATCAGGTTCGATGATACGCTGCTTAAAATTTATATACTCTTGTTATAATCAATGAGGTGGCGTCATAATTTCTCGATTAGACGGTGTTAAGTCGAAGTGGTACTTATATTTCTACAGGTGATTGATGCCAGAGATGCGAGGACCCCATCTGACATGTTTGAATACCTTAAGGAACATATTTCTTATGCCACAAACGGGGGAAATATCAGGTAAATGAGTTCTTGATGCGTGCGTGCGTCAGTCGATGAAGAAAAACGAAATAAGTTTCACGTTGTTTTGTGTTTTTTTTAACAATTAATACAAATATCCTTTATTGTTCTTTCAAGGTCATGCATCACGGTATTTCCACAGCGGACAGAAGAAAGACTCGACTACAGAGTCTGGAACACCGAGTTAATCAACTATGCCGGATACAGACAACCCGATGGTACAATACTCGGAGATCCGATGAACTTAAAGTTGACGGAGGTATGTAGATAAAGGATGTCTTAAATTATACGCCAATCGTCGTTATCTAAATGAGAAGCGATAAACTCAATCCGAGACGAAGAAGGTCTAATATTATCTGTATGTTTATCGAGTGTCCTATAATCGTGCCAACGACCGCTAACCTACTGGATCTCAACAATGTATACTCTAGGTCTGTGAACAACTCGGATGGCGGGGAAGGCGTACGCCCCACGATGTCCTTCCTCTTGTCGTACAGGCCAGAGGCAATCCGCCGGAGTTCTTCGAAATTCCCAAAGAGCTCGCTCTTCAAATTCCCTTGAAACACCCGAAGTAAGTAAGAACAAAGAAAACACGTGATAATTAGCTGTTTATCAGTATCTGTTGGCATCGAAACCATATATTCTTGGGTGGAATAATTAACAACTTGCCCAGGATGTACCATTACATCACCATCATCATCAGCATTACTATTATTTAAATTTAAAGATACGACTGGTTTGCGGAGATGGGTATCCAGTGGTTCGCCATGCCGGCAGTGTCCTACATGTTGTTTGATTGTGGGGGGATCTTGTTCCCGGCTTCTCCGTTTAATGGCTGGTACATGAGTTCCGAGATAGCTGCGAGAGACTTAACTGACAGCAACCGATATAGCATCACAAAGGTAAGAGAAGCACCTGGGATATAAATATCTATTGCTAACAGATAGATAGATGGCTAAACGGGCAGAGCTATCTCGGACACACACACACACACACACACACACACACACACACACACTGGTGAGACATTACATATGTCTCGGCAAGAAAAGTCGCCACTCTGGATTCAGTCCCCTGAAGAAACGTCCAGAGTTTGAATTCACAGTTCGAGATTCTCTGTGCCTGTGCCTTATTATACACAGCTAAAACACACACACATACACACACACATACACACACACACACACACATAAATACACACGCACACATACATACAAAGAGAGAGAGGGGGTGGTTGAGTGGAAGGGTGACGAGTTAGAATGTCGAAGGATTTGGGTGCGAACCCTTTGATGTTTCTTAGGTTCTATGAATGCCCGCAATGGCATAGTTGTCGTAATGCCTGATAACTTGAAAATTGTATTAGACTGTCGGAAAAGGCCTCCGATTGTATACGCTTGTTAGTCCTCAAATATATCCAGTAGACGAAACACTTAAAACCGCGATCCAATATCCATAAAAAAACACTGGGATCAAGAAAAAACGCGCAGAATCAATTTGTATAAACATTTTACATCATGACAGACGGTAGCCAGGAAGCTGGGTCTGGATACGAGCCAGAATGTGAACCTCTGGAAGGATAAAGTTCTTCTGGAGATCACTACGGCTGTACTACACAGTTATAGCGTAAGTACGGGAACAGCCTTCGCACTTTTTGGTGGCCTCATTTGTCAACATTTATTTGATAAGATCCACTCTTTTGATCCGCCGAGCTAGAGCATCACCTACTCCCTACTCCCCCCCTACAGGAAACCGGCGTCACCATCGTCGATCATCACACGGCATCCGAACAGTTCATGTCTCATCTAGAGACCGAGTACAAGCTGAGAGGAGGCTGTCCGGCTGACTGGGTCTGGATTGTCCCGCCGATGAGTTCCAGTCTGACGCCAGTCTTTCACATGGAGATGATTAATTATAAGTTGAAGCCGAGTTATGAATACCAGGTAACAATTGACTTTTAACCCGGTTACAAACACACACACACACACACACACACACACACACACACACACACACACACACACACAAATATATATATATATATATATATATATATCACACAAACACGGGCACACACACACACATATATATATATATATATATATATATATGCGCATCAATTTATAACTAATTAGTTTTATGTTGATAACTAATTTGTATTAATATTAGCATTATCTACACTTACAGCCTGCTGCTTGGACATCTTGGGCCAAGTTTCATGAGACGAGAGAGAAGCGTGTCATGACTCTAGCTACCTTAGCCAAGTAGGTTACTCTAACGTAATATCTCGTTCACCTGTTGACTGTGATCTACTGTTATCGCTGATGCTACTGGCGGTAGCCGCGGCAGTAACAGCCACAGCAGCGACAGCAGCAGCAACAACAGCAGCAGGGGGTGGGGATAAATGACCCGGTATTCAAGTAGTCGTGGCCGGGGGGGGCATGTCTGGTACGCCAGTCGAATTCCAACCGCTTTCCTTCATCCAATAACTGTCATCTATCAATCATTCGTATCTCTCGTCCTATGAGATCGGTTACCTGTCATGTCATTGGTGTCGATGTAGGATGGGACTTTCCTTCAGTAACCCAAAGGTCATCCAGATAGTAGATCATCCAAAGAGGATAATTTGGTGATAGTTTCTCGTGTCGTAGAAAGCAAAATAGCATTAGACATTCACTAGACATTCATTAGATATTCATTAGATATTCATTAGATATTGATTAATGTAGTAATTATGTTTATTTTAGAATTACAGGTAGTCGTCGACTTACGACCTTGATTGGTTACGACCTTGACAGGTCGTAAGTTGATCTGCTCGTGTTAGGTGGACCTATGTGATAATTACCTTACATATATTATACTTGTAATGATATTATAATCATATTTAAGTCGCACCACCGGTCGTAAAGTCGAACAGTCGCGTAGGTCGACAGTCAAAGACTACCTGTATTACCAATCCCGTAATATTTAGATCAGTATGTCACCTGTTATTTTTTTTATTTTTTGGTTATACACTCTGTCTATTAACCTAAATGTTCTGTGTTGCTGAAAGAGGACTAGATCTTTCTAGGTCACAGACTGAAATCTCTGCCAAATTCTTTATCCTGGAGCTGAAGCTAATCACAATCGAACAATAACATATTTCAAAGTTTCTCACGCAACACAATGATCGATAAAGTGAAGTCTTTCTTAACCGAAACATTTTAATAATGGATGTCAAACTCATCCATTTTAATACCCGACTTCATCCGTCTATCATGTTCGCCGATTATTATGCGAATAAAAGATATATAATAATGATAGGCCTCTGAGCGGACCTGCGGCAAAGTGTCCCTTTCATCGAAAGTTTTACGGTTCGGTGAGTCAGTCGGAGGCTCAAAGAGTAGTTTATTTGTTTGCCGCCAGGTGTCGCATCAGTTGTGATCAGATAGAAAAATTGTAGTCCCCCGCGACTTAATGAAGTCATTTGATCTAAGGATATATATCAGGGTAATGTAAACCAGGAGCAACCCCCAAGGGAAATATAGCCCACAAATACAGCTATGTACCGGATCCGAACTCATAAAGCCAGAGGTTTACAACCGGTAGTGGTATACCCCATTAGAACGTCCTAGTCTCGATAGCAATACACAGCTACAAGTGCAGCATGATATATATATATATATATATATATATATATATATATTAATACTGCCACTGCTGTTGCTATCGTTGTTATTGTTGTTGTTGTTGTCGTTGCTGTTCTTGCTGTTACATCCATAGCTATTGCTCTAGCTACAAATACCACTTTACCACCAAACCTACAACTACTATCGCTACTAGATGTCGCCACTATCACTACTATATTGTTTATATGACAATAACTAGCACTCGTTTCCTTCTTTGCTATCAGGACGATACGGTTGGCTGTCAGTTTGATGATGAAGGTGTTAGAGAAGAGGGTCAAATGTACTATACTCTATGCCACCGAAACTGGCAAGTCAAGGTCATTTGCTAACAAGATGGCGGCCATGGCAAGACAAGCCTTCAATGTCAAGGTCAGTTTCACGCTTTCCGGAGAGATGCGTACAAATCAGAATGGCGAACGCTTTATGGGGCATGTCGACTCAGTGGGTAGAGTGGGGACTGAAATGGAGAGATTCCTAGCCGTAAATGGGTATCAGCCAATGAAATCACCGCTTATGTTGTGCCTACCAGCGGCAACTCGAAAGATACACTTCCGAGTAAGTGGCAGATTGTGGTGTATTGTACAGACCAACAGACATTTGGTAATTTAAGCTCTTAGGGTAGCAATGCCCGATGTTATATCAACTATGTTTTATATCATGTATAACGGGACAGGACATTTCTAAGCCTTGAGGGCAGCCCGTCGGCCTTACTGTAATCGGCGCTCAAGTTAACGAGATCAATCACTCATCAACCGTACACAAACACATATACGGGGCGGGCGCGAGCGCTCGCCCCTCGAGTGAGACTAGGGTCGAGGCAAAATGTTTACACAAATCTCTCTCAGGAAGTGCTGGCCTCAGATCATAACGGAACACTCCATGCATTTGTGACCGTTATGATCAGAGAGCTATATCGCGCTATATACAGTATCTGGCTGCGAGTAGATTCTTTAAACGTAGACATTCGGCCTTGGGCTGTCGGGATAGGGATCTGTACACACTATATGAAGTATCTCACTCAAAACAGATACTCTCATCTAACCGGGAATCTCGTACTCTATCTTAACTCCGTCATTTGTTTACAGATATATGCCTTAGATGAGTATGATCTGTCTTGGTTACCTGATGAAGAGTTAGTGTTGCTAATTGCCAGCACCTTTGGTAACGGTGACCCTCCAGCTAATGGTGTGGTAAGCTGAACATCGATCAATCAATCAATCAATCAAATACACATTTAAGTGATTTGCTGTGTAATTAATTAATTCATATCCTTTTCATTTGTTTCTCCCTCTGTCATTCTCTCTCTCTCTCTCTCTCTCTCTCTCTCTCTCTCTCTCTCTCTCTCTCTCTCTCTCTCATTTATAACATTGTTATCATAATTCGCGATATTATTTCCAGTCATTTTATCAGACATTGAAAGGAACAGGATTGAATATTAACAACAACAACAACATCAACAATAACAAGTTCTCCTTGAGACATATAAAGTAAGTTAACTTCCATATTACTATTATTATTTACAGTACCTATTACTACTACTACTGCTACTATTATTATACTACTACTACTGCTATTATTATTATACTACTACTACTGCTACTATTATTATACTACTACTACTGCTACTATTATTATACTACTACTAATGCTATTATTATTATACTACTACTACTGCTACTATTATTATACTACTACTACTGCTACTACTATTATTATACTACTACTACTGCTACTATTATTATACTACTACTACTGCTACTATTATTATACTACTACTACTGCTACTATTATTATACTACTACTACTGCTACTATTATTATGCTACTACTACTGCTACTATTATTATACTACTACTACTGCTACTATTATTATACTTCTACTACTGCTACTATTATTATACTACTACTACTGCTACTATTATTATACTACTACTACTGCTACTATTATTATACTACTACTACTGCTACGAGTACTATTATTACTATTTCTATTATTACTACTATTACTCCTACTACTTCTTTAACTACTGCTACTGCTGCTGCTCCTACTTCTATTATTATTATTATTGTTGTTGTTATTATTATTGTTATTGTTATTATTATTATTATTATTACCACCAACAGGTACTCGGTGTTTGCTCTAGGATCGTCAAGTTATGAGACATTCTGTGCCTTTGGAGCCGATCTGGACAAGACATTTTCTACTCTGGGAGGGAAAAGACTCTATCCGATGGCTCGTGGTGATGAACTTGGTGGTCAGGAGGAATCCTTCAGCAAATGGTCGAAGGACGTCCTCAAGGTCATATCGCTATTCTGACAACGTTTCCTTTATCTTGGGCAACTGTATTATATTGTTGGGCGTCTCAACGGCCTATATGGTAGCGCGGTTGATCGCAGAACTCTAACGCACGGGTTCGCACCCCAGCGTGGGCTATGTGAGAAGGGCGTTTCGTCTTTCACCTGGCCTCATTACCTGTGGGTGTCGCTGGGTCCATTTAGCATTTCATGTGCACACATGTGGCTGTAAAAGAGCAACAGTTTCTACATTATAAATGCCTCAAATTATTGCCCTAGGACCAGGTGCGAGGGTAACACTCGAACGGCAAAATTTGCTTGCGGAACAATATTTTGTCGGGTACTATTTGCTGCCGCGTTAGAGTTTCTCGCCTTTAATCTGTTTGATTAGATATCTTGTGTTACCGCTTAAATACCATCTGCCGCGTGTTGGTTGCCGCCCCAGTGTAATTGCCGGCCGCGTGTTGGTTGCCGCCTTTGTTTCTTTCGTATTTAGCTTTAAATCGTATTTTAAAAACGCCTTAAGCACACAATCATAGACGGTATCACAGAAGAACTTAAAGAACGATCATAACTATTCATTTCACTGATGAGTGATGTATTTTTCCCCACCAGGTGTCGTGTAATGCCTTTTCCGTCGTCGGCTCCGATATCCAAGCTCGCCTGGATGGCATGCTCGGCTCTCTGTCCACAGACACCAAGTGGATAGCTAACTCGTACAGGTACATGGCCTTTACGCGGGATAAGAAGAGTCCAGACGAAATAAGAAAAGGTAATCTTCGGCACTAAATAGTGATGACGGTGTCTGATGGCTCAGTGAGTAGAGGGCCGTATTGAAATAGGACTGGTTCCGGGTATGAATCTCGCCTACTTGTGTGTTGATAATCGGTTGATAATTCAAAGCTATAAAACATTGACTGATAGAACGAGATGGGTGGGTGTGGATTCTGCGCGTGAAATTAGCTATGATACCCCTAGTGGAAAATGTGTCCGTATTCAGAGGTGGGGGGTGGGAGTGGGGGTTTAGTGATGGGTTGGGGTGAACATAATATGAAGTAAATTTTAAGAGACCGTCATGTTTCAATTATTAACGCATCCTGCCTCTAAAATAGGCAGAATACCAAACGTTTATGCTGTAATATGACAAACTTGACCTTTCGTAAACGACGCATTAGTATAGAGGACAGCACAACAACAACAACAACACCTAGAGTACAGTTTGTTGATACTTTATCTTTAGGACTTGAACATATTCATCAGAGGAAGGTCAGTAAAGTGACGCTGAAGGAGAGAATACAACTTCAACACACTAACTCACCGTAAGTACTAGGAGGCTTTATATGACTGGGTATGGGTTAGGTACAGCAGAGGGTTAGGATGAATGTGTCATGAACTCTCTCTCTCTCTCTCTCTCTTCTTTTATATATATATATATATATATATATATATATATATATATATATATATATAGTGCGTGCGTGCGTGCGTGTGTTTTAGCGTGTATAATATGGCACAAGCATAGATATATATGTATATATATATATATATATATATATATATATATATATATATATATATATATATATAAATATATATATATATATATATATATATATATATATATATATTTATCCATCCTATCCAGTAACAAGACCTACCTCTTGGCATTGTCCACATTCAATGACAACACACTCCAATACACACCTGGGGACCATCTGGCCATCTATCCAGTCAACGATTCCATCCTGGTAGAAAAGATACTGTCCAAGATTAGGAGTCCGCCAGAGTGTGACGTCCCAGTCCAGCTGGAGAGTCGTTCTAGGAAAGGACAGTCTGACTGGACCGTCGACAGCCGGCTGCCATTGGCTACGTCATTGAGGACAGCTCTGACGTATTATTTGGACATTACGTCAGCACCACGCCGTCCATTACTGGCCCAACTGGCGAGACTCTGTCAGGACAAAGAGGGAAGGAGCTTCTTACAGAAACTGGCCGAGGTCGGGACTGTCGTAGTCACTTCTGTTGTGTCACTTCATCATCACCAGCATCATCATCATTATCATCATCAACATCATCATTAACATTTTTATTATTATTATCATCATCATCATCATTACCAACGTCATCATCATCATCATCATCATCAGTACTACTACCACCACCACCACTACGACCATAATAATCATCATCATCATCATCAATAACAACATCATCATCGTCATCATCAGCAGCAACAACAACGACAACAACATCATAATTATCATCATCATTATTACCATCATCATCATCATCATCATTACCACCACCATAATCATCATCATCATTATCATTATAATTTTTGTCTATCGTTAGTATTATTAATGTTAGTTGTTATTGTCATTAAAATGGTTGTATTTGATGTTAACGATGTTGTTGTTGTTGTTGTTGCTGATGCTGCTGATAGTGGCCCGACAGTTATTGTTGTTGTAAGTCAATATAGAATCTAATCAGAAATCTTATCATACGTTACACAGGATGAAGCTACCTACAATCAGTGGAAGAACACGACCACGCCGACATTGTTTGATGTCTTGGAGAAGGTGCCGAGTCTAAAACTGGCTCCAAGCTTCATCTTAAGCCAACTTCCCACAGTAAAGGCCAGGTACTACAGCGTCAGCTCCAGTACTCAACTGTATCCAGGTAAATCTCCTATCTCTTTACCGTAAACGGGTCACCCACCACACCTCGGCTTCTCCGAGATGTTGACTACAGATGCCAAAGGTTAATGACGGTGATGGTTTATTTACCTGTTTATAGGCGAGGTCCACCTGACCATATCGCTGATAATTAATGACAACAATTCCGGAAGTATGAAGTACGGTCTCTGCTCCAACTGGTTGAACAACATCGAACCTGGCAACACGATCAACTGTTTTGTTAGGAAGTAAGTACACAGTGTTAGAATTGTACTTTAGTGGGAGAGGGAAGGGTGGGAAGGGTGGTTGGATGGGTGAGTGAGTGAGTGAGTGAGTGAGTGAGTGAGTGAGTGAGTGAGTGACAGGTAGATAGATAGATAGATAGATAGCTATATATATTTCTAGATAAATAAATATATAGATAGATAGATAGATAGATCGGTGAGTGAGTGAGTGAGTGAGTGAGTGAGTGAGTGAGTGAGTGAGTGGTGAGTGAGTGAGTGAGTGAGTGAGTGAGTGAGTGAGTGAGTGAGCGATAGGTAGATAGATATTTCTAGATAAATAGATAGATAGATAGATAGATAGATAGATAGATAGATAGATAGATAGATAGTAATCAGTAATTAATTTTTTTCATGTAAAAATTAACAGGCCTCTCGTTTAAATTAGTAATGGTCAATGTATTCGGAGTGGTAGATAACTCAGTGGTACAGCGTCAAATTCCTAGCAAGCAGTTTATCAATTTTTCCAAAGCATAATTTGATGACCTTGAACATATGATGTGTGCAGCATTTGTAAACTCCGAATAATGGATTAGGCCTATTTCATTCTGAGCTTTAAGTAGTTTGATGATTATAAAGTATTCCCTCAAAAGCCATCCCTTTAGTATCTGGTCAAATATCATTATAAGAGCATTATTACTTATAGTGACAGTTTTCTTTTAAAACTATTAATCCAGTTAATTAATTAATTAATTAATTCAACAGTAAGGTATTATTATGGATTACTAAATATTAGGAACTGTGTTTCACTTCGATGTTCGTCTTATTTTAACTGATGACTGATCGTTTTGTTTCGTCACTGAAGTCACGTGATATTTCTCTTTAAGGGTCAATACGTTTTCTTTACCTGATGACGTCAACACTCCTGTTATTATGGTCGGTAATGGCTGCGGGATCGCCCCCTTCAGGTCGTTCTGGCAACAACGATATGCTGACTACAAACGTTAGTATCGCGCGCGCGCATATACGACCCCCCTATATATATATATATAATATATATATATATATATATATATATATATATATATATATATATATATATAATAAGACATACAAGAGCATATGATCCGGATGAGGGTAGCACCAAGGCTGAGAAACACTCACTTACTAACTGACACTGACTCACAGAACCTCACGACCTCATCAACACATTTGTCGTATATTTTATAATATCCGTCATCAGCATTCATTCTCCTTCCTGGTTAACATACTGTTATTCAAGTTATACTATATATTGTTATTCATTTCATATTATAGAATGTTATTCATATTTTACTACCTGCTGCGATCCATATTATATCAACTAATATTACCCCCCTCTTATCGAAGTTATATTACCCGACATCATTTATTTTGTATTATATAATATATGTAATATTACCTGGTATGATAATTATTATATTATTATATCATATTGCACAATAGTATCCATGCCATATCCTTTACAATTATCCGTCTTACGTATTATATGCCATTGCCCTATATTACCCATGTCACCTTTTATCGCCCCAGGTGGACAGAATGCCCTTGGCCCCATGTACCTGTTCTACGGATGTCAACATCCAGATAAGAATAATCTCCACCACGAAGAGCGGTCACGTATGGTGAAGACTGGCATCATAACTAAAGAATACACGGCCTTCTCGAGGCTAAACAAGAACAAGGTAGACATACAACCATACATTGAGATATACAACGATTAGTTAACATCGGATGACAAATAATACTTCCTTGATGACAGTTTTTAGCAAGAATTAGAAATAAAATTAAGACACAATCAGAATAACATGTTAAGGTGAAGGTGTCATTTTTATATAGGCCTGGATAATTAGTAGTAGTAATAGTAGTAGTAGTAGTTGTGGTAGTAGTAGTAGTATCATCATCATCATCATTATCATCATCAATATTATTATTAGTAGTAGTAGTAGTAATGGTTGTATTATCATCAGTATCATCATCATCATCATCATTATTATTATTATTATTATCAGCATCATTATTATTAATTATTATTATTATTATCAGCATCATTGTTGTTATTATTATTATTATTATTATTATTATTATTATTATCAGCATCATCATCATCATCATAAGGTTACATTTTTTATATAGGCCTGGAATTATTTAAATACTATTATTATTATTATTAGTAGTAGTAGTAGTAGTAGGAGTTGTATTATCATCATCATCATTAATATTATTATTATTATCATCATCATAATCATCATCATCATCATCAAGTATGTTTGGACTGCTCTGACCTCCCAGTGGTTAGTGCATTTCCAGTTTAATTCCGGTGTATACCTGTATTTGTCGCCTCTCAGCCACACGTCCCAGGGGTGACCTTCACCAAAGTTAAACAACTCAATCAACCAATCATCAATTATATCTGATGACTGTCATCGCAATTTATTGAAAATCTGTATCAGAACAGTTCATTTCCGTTCTACCTTATTCCAGGTATACGTACAAGACCTACTTAGGAAATACGGCGGCGAAATCCGGAGGCAGCTCATAGACCTGTCGGGACACATCTATATCTGCGGCTTCTCGTCAATGGCTGAAGGCGTACAGGATACGATCATCAAAATCCTGAAGAAGGAATGTCGACTGACAGAAACCAAAGCGATCGAAATGTTGGATAAACTCAAGGTATGACGTGGGTAAAGTACACACACACACACACACACACTGAGAGACATACAGACGCACACACACACACACACACACTCTCACACACAGAGGGGGGTCTCCGTGGCTGAATTGGTAACGCAGACAACTACAGACTTCCAGCAATGGTCTCAGGGGTGTTTCGTGGGGGAATGGCCGTTAAACAACAACAACAACAACAACGACAAATCTCTAAGAACACAGACACCAACCAGAGCTGAAATAATGTTCTATTTTGATAACTAATCGATAGTTTAGAACGACGATATAATGATATTATAAATAATAATAGTGATAACTAAGAGTGTAATTAAATTGATTATCTATAATCATCCTAATATCGATGACATATTTATATTTCAGACTTCCGGTAGATGGCATGAGGATATATTTAACAGTGGTGAGAAGAAAACTATTACAACAAATAAAAGGTAAATATTATCTTATTGATATAAATGTGTAATATTTCTTAACACCTTTAGAGTATTGTTTAGGAGTATTGTATACGCCATGTCACTGTATTGATATACGTGTATACTATTATTATACAATTATACATGTGAGATAAGTCAATAATTTGATGGCACGTTGATTTATCTTTCAGTTTCTAGATGAGTAGGATGGGGCGATCAGAACAATGGAATCAACGCGTGCGTGCGTGTGCACGTAAACACTTATTAATCTAAATAAGCACTTGTATTGGCATATTCATATGCTCACATATATATTAAATACCGACAACTACATATATATAAGTGAAATAACACACACACACACACAACACAACATATATATATATATATATATATATGTGTGTGTGTGTGTGTGTGTGTGTGTGTGTGTATGTGATATATATATATATATATATATATATATATATATATCAGAAACTGTATGTTTATTCAAGTTATTTACTTTCAAGATTGGTGTCTATTTATAACTACCAAAAACGAGGCATCTTGAGATGCTGAGACAAGTAAACAAGCGGGTTTATGTTAACTAGTTGTTGTCGTCGTAATTGCTGTTGTCGTCGTTGTTGTTGTTGTTGTTGTTGATCCACCAATCATCTTATATATTCCATTATGATTTTTCCATCATAACGTAAACACCCTCAATGTATCGTCAGATCGTTCTCCTTCGTGGGACCGTCTCAAAATCGACACTAACGTGGATATCATGTAATTACTAAATTTAAATCATTATCTAAATCCTCCAATTGGAAACGTTGTAATAATTGTAATAAGTATAATATTATAATAAGTGACGTTCTGTTATCTAGAGATGCATTAGCAGAATGATTATGATAATATATACTAATAATCATATATACATATACATATATATATATATATATATATATAACCTTTACTATAGATATAGTGATGTGGTATTTAAAGTATACGTATATGTTAATTGTAGTCTCTTTGTGTTTATTGTGTTTATTTTTCGGATGGTGGGTTTAGTATCATAACAACATGGATCGATGTTTCAACATTTTCTTTAACGTGATACATTCTTAGCTTTAACCTGGTGTATGATATGATTTATGTTTAAATAAATCGGTATGTTCAGGTATGTTGTGTTATATGTGTGTGTGTGTGTGTGTTCTCTCTCTCTCTCTCTCTCTCTCTCTCTGTGTGTGTGTGTGTGTGTGTGCGTATATATATATATATATATATATATATGCGTGCGTGCGTGTGTTGGTAGTGTGGGATAAAACACCGGCACAGAGAATCATGCATATAAACTCATTCGGTGACAGAATTCAGGGAGGCCACTTTTCATGTTGACCCCCGAAGGTCTCGTCCTTAGACTAACACAAATCCTCCACAAATCTATACATAGATAAACCTATACATTAATAATAAGATTGAACAAGTCATCTGATGATCGAGGCTAAGTCATCCATTTCTCATCGGTCACAAATCAGTCACTTTGCTAAGAAGCGCAGGTACGTGCAGCAACCGCTAAAACAATACTATAGATTACCCAAAATAGAAAGTTCCTCTGGTTCAAAGATAAGCAGTGTGTGTGCATGTGTGTGTGTGTGTGTGTGTGTGTCGCAAAAACAGAGAATGTAAGGAAGTGTAGTCATAATTCGTTTATTGCAGTTCGATCAACGGGTCACTTTCCATAGTGAGCAATGCCTGTACATATTATAGTAACCAGGAAATAGACACATTGTACGGTCACTTAGCTTGTTACATCGACATTATACACATACACGTTATGTACAACACGCGCGCGCGCGCACACACACACACACACATACACAATGTACACAAACATATTTAATATCCGATGGTGTAGCACATATAGACAAACAAACATTATGTTACAGTCAAACCCCGGAAATTGGATCACGCGGCTGACCTTGTATTGTGAACAGTCACTCTCTAAACGAGCTCGTTACAGACACACACATGAGCACACGCATGCAAGCATGCACAGACACACACAAACACACACACGCAGAGAGAAATCATTTAAAAACAGGTGCAGGCGCTCTTGAAACAATCGCGAAACACAAACAGAGGCACTAGGTACATGAACATAACGCAGTTTCCTATATTACGGTATAGAACCAATTGTTGACAGGTAATAATAATAATAATAATAATAATAATAATAATGTTTAACAACCTCGTAGAATAGTAGCAAAACAACGTTATATCGTATAACGTTTCTGTAATAATATAACGGCTATTTACATTCTATGTGGAAGTATGAAAAGGCACGTTTATTATAATAATAATATTATTAATAGTAATATAAAAAATGGAAACTAAACACACATCATCAGACACCATTTAACGACCATTTAAACATGGCTACCGGGGGGGGGGGGTTAGGGCATCTCATCATGATATAATATAATATAGTAATATATTACTCGCCAGTCAGAAACACGGCCTTTAAAATGTAGCCTTTAATCATGCAATAGGACGATAATAATAATAATAATAATAACAATAACAATAATAATAATAATAAATGCAGTTAACACTTCGAGTCAAAGAGTTTCAAAAAACGGGTTACAGCTATATACACAGACCGTCTGTAACGGCTGGAACATTGTTAGAAATAAGTCTGTAACATGGGTGAGTAGGTATGTGTGTGTGTGTGTGTGTGTGTGTGTGTGTGTGTGTGTGTGTGTGTGTGTGTGTGTGTGTGTGTGTGTGTGTGTGTGTGTGTGTTAGAGTGTATAATATTTCAAAACTTTTGGCTGGACGTTTTATTTTGGCTTTGATTGTGGTAATACGCCATTTCTAGAGAGTTGTCAAACGCTCAGTGTTACCAAATGAGCGTTAATAATTATACAGAGACTACAGTGAGGTCTAGCTAGTCCGCACATTTCACTTTCTACTGATATATATATATATATATATATATATATATTGTTGTAGTTTGTAGATCAGCTCACAACCACGTTATATAGCCAGCCGTTATCAGTGCATAATCGGATAATATCAGCTTTTGTCGACAACTCGAGAGATGACGTCAAACGTTTCTCTCCGCGTCGTCCAGATGTCACTTCCGCCTTGCTGTTGGCCTGACATCGGTCTCGCCGCCCTGATAACCCTGGAAGGCGCCGGCAGCAGTTTGTATACGGGTAATCATCGCAGGTGGCGCAGTCGTCGTTTTCTTTCGATCATCACACGCATCATCAACAATGACCGCCATCACGTGCGATCATCATCGCGCGCGATTATCATCATAGCGCACAATCAGCATCACCACCACCACCATCATCATCACTGTCATCATCAGCTAGCAATCGTCACACCCGTCGTCGCAGTCATCACACGTAGCAGTCGGCCACCGGAGCGTCCATGGCAACCACTTTCGAGTGATCCGATTGGCCGACGTTGTCCACCATGCTATAGCTACCGGAAGTGGTGGTGCCGTCATCGGAGAGCGCCAACGACGGGTCGTCATCGTCACGTGACGTCGACTTCCGGGCGACGAGCGGCATAAATGTCGTAGTTTTGTTGGCCGTCGACGGACAAAGCGCCCTCTGGGAGTGAGCCCCGGTATACGGATAGAACTGCGAATCGGACGCCGAAGTGAACGTCGGACTGGGCGTCCGTCTGTCGGTCAGACTGGGCATCGACGGGGCAAATCCGTACTGACGACACTTGGCGACGTCCTCCTGATCCAGAGATAGCCTCTGCCTGGCCGCTCGACTGTTCTGGCAATCCGGACAGCGCGTCGGCTTCGCGTAGAGGCGATCCTTGTAGTGCGGTTTGGCGAACGGAGGTAGCGCCTCTAGTGGCGTGCATTCGTCGACCCCGCAGTCGTGAGTCGGGCTCAGCTTGGTGCCGTTATGATGATCACACGTGGCGGCACAGGCGGGCCCGTGCTGGGGCTGCTGGCTGATGGCGCAGTACGGACACTCGCGGTGAGCGTTGTGACACTGGCTGCCGTTGTAGGTGTGGACGTTCGGGGGATGGAGATGGTTGTGAAACCTCTTGGCGTATATGGCACTGCTGCAGCAACACGGAACGTGTCCTGAAAATGGCGGAAAAATTGGTTAGTGATCCGGAAAGCTTTAGTCCTTCGCAGGGATCCGGGAAAGGCATTTTCTGTTAGTAGTCCACCAAATTTATACATTCTCAAAGTCCGTTAAATTAAGCGCTCCTTTACAGATCCAAGAAGATGTTAGCGTGACAGACAGTGGTGAGTGTTATAAGGAGCCCGTAATCCAGAAACGGACATCCAGAAAAGTTATAGTCTGTTATTCATCCAGAAAAGAGATATTGTGTTAGATGATCAATGAAAGCGATGTGATGCTAGAGATCCACAACTGCCACGTATCTCAGCGATCCAGGATTGTAAGTAGGTCAGCTAGCCAGGAAAGCAGCGGCCGCAGCCATCCCCCCAAAGCGATATTTTCTTTCCGAGATCATTACGTTCGTAATTCTGTGAGATTGTTATGATCGATTAGCACCAATTGTGGATTGGCCAACTTACCACAGTGATCGTGCGAGATGTTTAATTCGCCGTGATGGGGACATTCTCCCTCTTCGCTATTCCCTCTGCCGCTGTCCGTTCCGGAACATCCGCTCTCCGAATCGCGATCTACGCTGTTATGCCAATACAAGTTGTTAAACTGGAAACGGAAAAACAAAAATGGAGAAAAAAACATTCGATTATTCTCACAAACGACGGAACGAAGAACAAACGAGAAAACCGAACATCGTGAAGCGAAACGGCAGAGAAATTCACACCAAAAGACTAACGAAATGAAACGAAACGAAATAGCCAGATGTTATAATAAAAACACATCATAACGTAACGCACTAAATTGTTAGACAAAACTGAGCCAAGTCATAACATTCAATTTGTTGGCGAGTTTGCACGCCATAGTACCTCAAGCACTTCGAGGTTGTGTTGGGTTAGAGGAGGTGGATGTCGGTGTTCGGCATGCTTCTGACACAGGCAGCAAGAGGATTGTCTGGCCACAGGTCTAACCCGCGTACAATCCTCGGCACAATCCTCAGCCAGGACGGCGGGAGTTCGCCCTCTGCCCTGAGGGTAGGGCGGGGGATTACAGTGGTTGGGCTCGACGTGTTGGCTGTGAGGGTTCTGTCGATTAAAAAAAAATTACTTAGAGCTGGCCTTAGTGAACGACAACGATTGTTAAGAGGGGGGATAATAAACTGGCGGGAAAATATTATTAGAAATAAAAATAATAATAATAATAATAATAATAATAATGTTTAATAATCGGAGGCTTTCGATATATAAATATCAACTAAAAACGAAGGCAACAAAACAGAGCAAGCGTGTATAAGCGTCAAAGATTGTAAGGTATAAGAACACGTTATTAATACAAGTGTTTATGAACATTGTAGTTCACTCTCACTCATTCACTCACTCACTGACTCACTGACTCAATAACTCACTTACTCGCTCGTTCACTCAGTCAGTCACTCACTCATTCCTTGACTCGCTCACCACTCTCACTCACTCACGCACTCACTCATTCATTCACTCCTTTACTCTTTTACTCTTTCACTCATTCCTTAACTCTCTAACCACTCCATCCATTCCTCCTTCACTCACTCGCTCACTCATTTAATGTATAAACTGTTTAGCTATCTATCACACACGCACGCGCACGCACACGCACACGCATACGCACGGCTTATACAGATTTATTTAAGCCCAGGATGGGAGATATATTTTCGCAAGGTATTTACCGGTTTCTATGTCTTTACCGGTTGTATGTTAAGAAGGCTTTAACCTTTCATAAAAACATCTTTAAATGTCTGTTATTGTACGGACACTGTCGGCCTGCTATAGATCTATAATTGTATGCCATCAATGAGTCTTTTCACCCATCTCTTTAACCCCAACACAAAGACAGGTGTTAGGCTGAATACCGGAATAAGCTAGGTCAGGTAGAGAGGGACTTTAGAATGGCTGGATAGGTACTACATCATAATTACAATAACACCGGGTGAAGCCTATTGTGATGACCCTCTGTCAAAACAAGGTGCACAAAAAGGGACGGATAGACTGCAAGGGAGATAGACAGATAGACAGACGGATGGGCAGACAGATAGAGCAGACAAGATAGGTAGATAAATTGTTAACAGCGAGAAACAGCGACGCACGCAGATTCGCACGTACGTACGTACGTACACACGCACGGACGCGCATAAATTCGCATATGCAAATATCTGCTCTTTCGCATGGACTGACGTCGAAACCAACCCAAAGAACCGTAGATTATGGAAATTAAGTTAATTGGTTTTCATCTTGACTGTCGGCGAGTTTAACATTGGCAAACAAACACGCCATTGACACATCATTAGGTGTCAACATCATCATCATCTTCATCATCGAGTGTCACCATCACCGGGTGATATCAACACGGCCACAAAAGGAGTTAATGCTCATTGATTAGGCTATCATCTTTCAGTGATACAAACACGGTCTAAACGCGATTTCGCTCATTATAACAATGCACATACTAACACTGGCGCATGGCCTAACCTTGCGTCACGTGTTGGCCTCGTGTGCCGGACTAACACTGTGCCAGGCGTTGGCATTCTCCTGTCACAAACTAGCCCACGTGTTAAAACCCATATTACAGCTTAATCTTGTGTCACGCTGTATAGTGTCTCGCGCCGCCCCAGTCCAGCACAACCTGCGTTATGACCTAACTTTGGGTGACACCCTAACTGTCTGTCACGCCATAACCTGTATCATAGCTTAGCACTGCGTCACAACATCATAGCCTGTTGTCACAGCCTAAACTTCTGTTACAGTCTAGCCACATTATATACACCCTCTATCATCAAGGTTCAAACATATCTCGGGCATAAAAGTGGCCGCAAAACAGCAAGAGCGTTTAAATTTCATTCACGATCAATGGTTGTGTCAAATTCGACGGTCGTGCTCAGCTTTGTGTCACGGCCAGGTCTGTTTTATGGTCTATAGTACTGTGACACAGTTTAACCTGTGTTATATCTTAACTCTGTGTCGTAGATTAACCTGTGTTCTATTCCTTCTCTATGTGTCACAGCAGAATCCCTTGTCGCATCTTAGTTATTAGCTGATGTTAAATATTGATGACAAAGGTCGTTGATGAGGTTTTATGAGTTTTACGAGTTTGTTGTTCCGCTGACTCAGCGTCATTTCCCGTGCTAGGTTCCCTTCCATTGTGAGTCATCGCCATTTTCAATTTAGTATATCGCTTTGTTGTTACTCTACGCTCCGCTAGATGGCGTCCCACGTGATCACGTGAGACGCCCCCAAAAGTGAGTGATAGCTTTAACGTCGATGACGTTATCACAACATCCGGAATGTTCTATAGAGTCGTAATTAGGTCAACGAGTACAAACAGCGTCTTAGAACCAGTTCTAAAGGACATCACGTGATGAGATAAGAGTATTTGAACTGGGCGATAATAGGCGAATCGAACAGATTTCCGTGACATTTTCGTCTCTGGGAAAGAAATGCTAAAATAAAAATATAAAAAACTCGACACCGAGTATTTGCACAGATTTCGTCTTATAGCTGGTCGCTGGAGAGCACGAGACGGCCATATTTGCATAGGGAAAAAAGTGAAAATGGCTTACTTCCGTTGAACGTAACCGCTACAACTCTAGGGGGGAGCCACCGGTCTTTTGGGCTGTGGCGCCCCCCATAATGGAGACATTATGGATGACGGGGAGTTATGGCCGGGATTTAGTGATGATTGATGCCGATGTCGGATCGGTTCATGTTTCTTTCTGCCGATTGTCAATAAAATGACCGATTGTCAATATCCGTATTGACAATGCTAAATATCACGATGATCACGTGACGATCAGCATGTGACACGGCCGCAAAGAGCCGAAAGGATCCGCTCGACGAGTTGTCGATAACAGGTTTGGGCGTGCGTTTTTACGGTAGGCTGTTGTCGTTGTTCTGGTCGTTGTCGTTGTTACTGCTGTTGTTGTCGTTGTGGTTGTTGTTGCTGTTGCGTGTGGTGTTACTAGTCTCGTTGTCGTCGTAGCCATTCCTGTTGCTGTTTTCGCTATTGTTGTTGTTGTTGTTGTTGTTGTTGCTGTTGTTGTTACTACCTATGCCGCTTCTATGATTGATTTTACCGGGCGATATTACAGGACGATATTAGTTACTCTCCAGCAGCACAGTGACGTAATAATATGGCGCTGTTTTCTAAAGTTGTGTATTATGGAGTGTTATCAAAGATAACAAGTTATTATAATGACAGATGATCTGATCAATAAGAAATGACAGATCACTCTCATGTCATAAAGCTGATGTCTCTTCTACAGACAAATATTTATCATCTCGATATATATATATATATATATATATATATATATATATATACATACATACAGAGAATGAGAGCGTCCAAAGAGTTAGCGAGACAGACGAACGCATTGACCTATAATACAATACGTATCTTGATGTAGCATGTCGTTATTCTTGTTTAAGCCCCCTGATGAAACTTTCAGACTACGTAACAAAAAACTCTTTTAACGGAATTAATACATCTACACTTTTTAAAGACAAACACATACCAGAACAGACACCATTGCCTTTCACGTTCCTGTCCAACCCCCCAATCCCCTAAACCCCCCGACACACAAAAAAACTTCTTCTTAGCCGAGGCTCATTCAACAAACGCCGTCTGTCATTTTCGCTTAATTCGAATGTCTTCGTTATACACGACGTGTTATTAATTATGGGTGTGAACGGGTAATACACGTACCTCTACATCACGAATCATTACACAGCTCCATCACGGCCGCTAAAAGCTGTATTTAGTTTATGAATCAATCTCTCTCTCTCTCTCTCTCCCACTCTCTCTCTCCCTCTCTCTCTCTCTCTCGTGTCTCCAATTTCACACCCATCTTCTTTAAGATAAGATAGGATAACTTGCTCCTCTTCAGCAGCCATAATATCCTTCAGACCGTGAAGAAACCTTCAATTAGAGCCATTCTCCCGAAAGAGGAGTGTGGTGTTTGGTATGTGATGACGATGTTTGTTCCAGAGCTTTGTGCCACTCCATCATATGTCTCGTTGGAGATGAAGAATACTTCGCCGATGTTTTAAGGAGATCTCTTATTTTGGCCAAGTCGGCCATTGTGCCAGTAGAGAAGATGAGTGCAGCTTTCTTCCGATGAGGCAAACGTTTAGACGAGGCGTTAAGATGGATAGAGAAGTAATGGGAAAATATCTTACTAGGAGATTGGACAATATATATCTCACTATATATATATATATATATATATATATATATAGTGAGATGAAGCTTTGTTCTTAGCACATATTAATGGGGGAACTATTTAAACAATTCTAACCAGCTGTTTTCTTCTTGAACAGCGCTTGTGACTATTCATTAAGAGGACCTTCGACTCAAACGGTTAAACAATCGTTGCCTGTCATTATGTTGCGTGAATCAAGCGTGTATTATGTGCACGCACATCCAAACGGTCAACGGAAAGGGTCCCTTCACGGCTACAGCGTACCCATTCAAATTCAACCAAGCCCATTTCCGCTCTATTTCTCGTCGATTTTCACAATTTCTTTCCTATTTTTTCCTTCTCTCGGCAAAACACGATGACAAATAGCCAACGAGCGGTCGGCTATTTTCCAGGCGCCAGATTTTTGTCCATATAAGCGTCCTCTGCCGCGGCGTTACGCAAGACGTTTGGGTGATATTATAAGAAATGGCCGACATTCTTCCCACAAAGGACGAAACGACAGACGCAATTTGCGTTATCAATGCAGACATGGGGGCCTTATGATACACGAGGGGGTTGGTTTATGTACTATATGGGCTCAATCTCAGCTAGCGTTTAGTCCGTCCGGCGGAATCCAGCTGTTCTCTGTTTGTGACGTCAAGGATATCACGTGATAGCGTGCAGTTTTCGTCGAACGCGTCTTACGGCATTCGGCGTGCGATGGTTTTGATGACGTAAGCAGAATGTGGCACCCAGCGGGGTCGAGGTCGGGGTCGTTGGTCAGCGTCGTGGAAATAATGCCATACGTAACCGGAGTAAAATCGTTCCCCGACTCGACCGTCCGCAATCTTGCCCCCGTCTCGATCGTCGATTAAGTGACGGTCGGCCCCGCAACCGAACAGCCCCACATAACCAAACCCCCACATTACTGACAATACAAATATCACCTAGAATATATATGCTAGAAGATGGAACACATCATCAACCGTGAAAGAACAAAATCAACGATCGACGTACACCGAATAAGACGCTGGCCATATTATACATAATATATTATTCATATTCTCTAATAATATTATGCACCGAAATAACACACTCATCTCAAATTATAATTTGGTGTTTTGCGGTAAACAAATATCCGGTTGCGTATACAATGTAAGGGCGAATAACTCACAGGGAGAGGGGGGGGTGTTATCTCACCGCAAATAGGCCACACCGTTAGCACTATGGGACTCCGTTATGGCAGCGTGCCGGGTATCTGATGGTGTCGGGATATCATCCCTTAATCCCAACATATCACGCCTCTATCACCGATCATTTATGCCCATCAAAGAGACAGAGTTTTGGCTCTTCGATGCTGTCATTACTTATTCCGAATCGTTCATTCTATCCCATACTGCTTTATTATAATTCTACGTTGATAGGTCCGGATTCCATGATCAAGCATGCATGATAGAATCACTCCAACGCCCACTCCCACCCCCTCCAATCACCATGCTAATGGGGGCCAAATACGCTCCCCCCCCCCCTCCTCCCAGCACAACTGAACCCTAAACCAATTCCTACGCCCAATACTTAGAGCCGAGCCCTACCATCAGTCACAACAAACCCCTAACATCAGTCACAACCATCCCCTACCATTAGTCCCCACAACAAAATCCCACAACTAACCCGTACTACCAATCCCTATAAACACCCCCCATCACCGTCCCTAAAGGTCATAGGTCAGACCAAGGACACTAATTATTCCATTATTCTAATTAGACATCTCCGTAACAAAGACACGAGATTGTTATATCTGAGTAGGTAATTAACTGGTTATAGTAATAATAATACTGGTGTGTGTGTGTGTGTGTGTGTGTGTGTGTGTTATGCGGTTTCCGCTGTGCACCTGATGACCGCATTGCCTCAAGACTAATTATAATCCTTGTGTAGCTGCTGCGGTGAAGTGAACGATGATACATACACTGACACTAACGGGCCAATATCGTCATCACACACACACACACACACACACACACACACACACACACGGAGGGGGAGAGAGGGGGGGGGGTGCGTTGTCCGGATGTAAAGACCAGTGCTATTTACTCTTTTCATTTGTTACAACAATTGTTTTTTGTTCTGTCTACGTTCTGGAAACTAGCATATATAACTCTCTCTCTCTCTCTCTCTCTCTCTGTGTGTGTGTGTGTTTGACACTCACTGGCTGTGTAAGTAGAGAATCTAAATCTCTTTTCAAAAGATATTATATCTACGATTGGGTTATCATCCTCTGACGATTGAAGAAGAAAAAACTCAACTCAAAATATATATCCGTTTTTCCGGAGTTGGTCTCATCCTGCCCGAGTGTACCAAGGATATGATGTACACGCATCCAGGTGCATGGGACTCCTTCCCTGACCCGAGCCCATCGACTGCCCCAAAGGCATCGCGTTTCGTCATTATAATACGGTAGACCGGAATGATAACATTGATATGAATTGGTATCTGCTCTGCCCGGATGGGAGGGGGGATGCCCACGGGGAGGGGGTGGAGTCAGCGGTGGGGTGGGGTTGCACTATGGATCACCTCACCGCTCATTGGTATTCATCGACGTTGTCACGCATAAATCGAGCACGCCGGGCCGAGAATGGTGCTCGTATATCTCTGGATATCATCTGTCAAATCTTGGTCCATGTCCACTCCCGGGAGACGAGCACGACAACACCGAGCTAGCGGACACCTCAGTCACGTAAACCGCTTCATATTTGCTCTGCTAATACGCCGGATGATGTCTGGCGCCTTTCGGATTCGAGCCCGGTTGCGTCCCTGAATCATCCAGTCTCGATTCTTCTGAAACCGAATCCGGCGTCCACGATGCCCCCAAAGCAGATCCAGAAAAAAACGTTCGACCGGGAACGTGGGGTGGAAGCTGCTCGCGAACTTCGGGGAATCGTCAGCGTGGATGTTTATGGGTGGCCGTGCTGGCCCCGAGAGGTGGGTGAGTGGCCAGGCGAGATGGAGGTTGGGAGGAGAGGGCCGGCGGGGACGAGCCCCTGGGGCAGCTCAAGAAGACATCTGGACGAGCTCGCGTGTTCACCCGAAACCGGCCCGACGGCATTACACGTACTCTATGGGGTGCATCCAGGCAATAAGGCATCCGGATATAGGCAAACTATGGCACAATCGAGACGAGGTTTTATGGCTGCTAGGACGACACCTGGTGGCATGCTTAATGGGGGAAAACTGGATAGTGACACCGAGGCTGATAAAGGTCTTCATTGTAAATTGGACCGAGCCACGAAAAGGGCCAACTGCGTCGCTCATTTCGTCCACACTTGTCACGGCTAGACGCCAGGTGGCGCACTTACTTGTTGATCCGTAAGGCTACGACGTGATTTATGTCGAGGTCGTTCGGCAATCGCGTGTTATGTCTACGGATGTATGAAGCGGTTTCGGGCTACTAGATATTTGTTCATAAGTTGAAACCATGTTCACCCACCCACTCACTCACTCACTCACTCACTCACTCACTCACACGGGAAGACCCCGAATCGACCCTCCTATAGCAGCTCCGACGTCCGTTCCAACATTCGCTCAACTGAAACTGATACACGACAACCAACCAACTTTTATCAACTATAAAGACCAATAACGGGTCAATGTTTAACCAGTATCGGTCTCATTATAGATAACTAGTCCATTGTGTGAAGGTACTCGTAGACATAAACATACAACTCGTCACGGCTGTCAACTCTTCTTTTTGTCTTCTTCTACTTCAGTTTTCTAACTAATCAAAATGCATCACTCCACATCTACGCCATATCATCTTATCATTGAAAGACGTCTTTGCTTTGACACTCTAAAAGCAAACATTAAAGAAAGGGATGTCCTTCTGTCTGTTTTTAGTATCTCTGTATGAATGATGTGCATACATATATACATAAATAAATACATACATAGATACACACATATATATATATATATATATATATATATATATATATATATAACAGACACATTTCTTCATCCATTTCATTACATTCTACGCCAGGTTGTGCTTCAGCAATTCCATTCAGCGTACATCAAGCGTTACTTCTATCTTTTAACAACACCATCTCTAGTATCTGTAGTATCAGTTCCAACCTCACTCCTATTATCAACTCCAAACTCCAAAATTTATATTTTACTCGAAGCTGGATGATGGAATGTTACACACACGCGTGCGCGCGCGCACGCACGCACGCATACAACGCACGCACGCACGCACGCTCACACTCACAAACACTCACACACACACACACCAAACAACTAATCACCATATTTATCACATCTGTACTTAACGAGTTCATATTTATCACCAACACAATAAACCTTCAGGCGTCGCCCAAACACAGACACACGCACGCACGCACCCACCCACATATATGTGTGTGTATGTATGTGTGCATATATATATATATATATATATATATATATATATATATATTGTTTATTTAAGATTTTGATCAACCTTATAGATCATTATGTGTAGAATGATACACATCATCATTGGATACAGACGTCCCAGTTGTTTAATATCTGGTTGTTGGGGTTTACCATAAATGGAGGTTTTAGACAACGATCTCTCAAGTTTAGAGATGGTAGGCTATAGCCGTAGAGCTATTACAGCCAACATCCGACAGCAGACAGATAACATTAGTTAATGTGTCATGCTCTAGCCGTCCATTAGTGAGTGTTGTCTTCCTAATCAGTAAATACGGCCCCCTAGTCTCATAGACCTGACTGTCTTAAACGAATACGACATTCACGCTGGGTGGCTTTGCCCTTTGCGTGGCTACTGGGTTTGTTTTTGGGGTTGTCGGTGGTTTTTTCTCCTTCTCGACCCCCCCTCTCTCTCTCTCTAACTAACCACATTTTTCATGCCGAATAATTCAATGTTTGCCGAACGACTTCTGGAGAGACTGTTATTATATGACGTCATATCCGACCGTCGGCTAACCGTCGGTGACGAGCCAATTACCGCAGGAGTTCTGGCGTTCCGTCTCAGATGTGGACCGAGTCGTCCCTCTGTCCAAACTCAGACAGACGACGGAGGGCACTCATTAAAGCTAGCTCCGGGTCAGAACGGCACCGCCGATAGCTCGTCCTCGACTGGCGATCATCTATTTCCCTAGTCGCCGTCATCCGGAACAAGACGTATCCATTAGCGGATGTCGTGTCCGTGATGGATGGTGACTGTTTTGATCATGCGATCTCGAATTGCTCCCGATGCCAAACCAGCCATTATAAGCCACCTGGTAGATCCGATCCGGAGCCGGCTCCCTCTCCGTACTCCCCCTCCCCATGTCGGGTTTCCGCTAAAGTTACCCCTACCGACTCGCACCGAAATACCCCACCCGCGAACCAGCGGTGAGCCGAATACCCCCTCTCCCCCCGCCCCCCTTTCTAGGCGTTGACGTCAATATGCCAATTGTGGAGAGCTGAGTGTCTCCACTAAATGGCAACATGCCGAATGTGGTCGGTCTAATCTCCTTTCGTTCGGCAACTTTTATGACTTTATGGATCCGCTAATCGTCGGGTGAATAATTGAAGCGCTAATTCCGTTTTGACCGATCCGTGCGCGGTCGGAATCCTGAACTCGGACAAGAATCGGTCGGGTACCGACTATTCTTCGGCGTATACGAGGAGGTGCTCGTCGGTTGACCTTTCTCCTTCATTAAATTATCGAGCGGCATCCGGTTCGAGCCGAGTGCCGGCGGAAGTGCCACTTCGGCCGTCATGACAATGGCGCGCGGTGTGCGGTAGACGACCGCCGCTGCGGTCCAGTCGGCTAACCGCTCGTCAGCGGCGGCGGAGGAGGCTTGACTGCACAGAAGAGTCGGAGAAGTGTCGGCCGATAGTCGTTTGTCGATGATCACAGAGAAGACCCAACGATGGCCCATTGTCGGCGAACATATAGGCCTTTAACTGAACTGTCTATTTCTACCGATGTCTTCTATTAACCAAACGGAACAGATACGAGGAACCAGCCCGGGGTCAGGAAGGGTCACGGTGACGAGTGCCTTCGATGCACTCATCTGTACCTTTATCTAAACCGACCAACGAACGTCAAGAACGTAAGATTTACAGAAGGCTCACTTGCTGGTGGGTGATACCTGGCTCTATGGCGTGTGTCAGCCATTAGCGGCTTCCTTCAAGGGCAACAGTTCATTTCGGCTTTTAGAATTGACTCCAACTACATCCACGTGAGTTGGTTCCTTAAGGCTACCATTAATGGTCTTCTACTTGTGTTTTGCTACCAAAAGAAAAACCTTATTCTTCGGAAGACATTACGTTATTGGTAATTGGGGGACATACCACACACACACACACACACACACACACACACACCCACCACACGGTGCGATTTCTTAATGGCAACATTAGTGCAGGACAACCAAAGTGATTCAAGGTCCCCTAAGGACAGTTCCGTTGTCTCTGTCCCGTTGCATTATGATTAAATTAGCCCCGCTTCCCGTTTCCGGTGCTTCTTATGCGTAACACCTCCCCTCAGCAACATCACTCCCACCCCACCCATCCACCCTCTTTCAGTGTGATTTGCGGCAGACATCAAAGATACGGAATCTTTGGCTTACTCGGGGAATTCGTCACCTTATTACCGACACGTAACACTCCGTGTCCAGGTAAACAGCACCCCATCTCCCCCCCCCCCCTCTCTCTCTCCTGATGGTGTTACGACGTCCAAGTAACGTTAAGTGGCCGATATTAAACACCTTTCCGTAATACGTCGATGCCTGTTGTCTTTGTGAAGTGATAACACCGACACCGGGTGCCGTCTTTAATTCGCTGTTTGACAAATAGACGAACGTGGGCTATGTATAATGGCTGGACGATAGGCCAAGCTAAGGAAGCTGGTCGCTGGATGGCTCGTAGCCTCATTAGCCAGGCGAGAGACGTAATAATATACGACGTTGTTGTTGTTGTAGTCGACGACCAAAAACGAGTCGTGATTGTGTCGTGATAACTGTTGGATGTTGTTTGTCACATCAATCTGTCAACTCTTTGTTAATGACGCGCGAATAAAACGCCGACCAGAAATGGCCTTCGTTTATTTGTAATCCGGTTTGCTGTGGGTGACCTATGCGACCTGCGGGAATATGGGCCAAGTGTGGCGTTGGGGGGAGGGGAGGTGCGCGGCGCGGAGGTCAGCTTCCTCGTCCCGGAATGGATGACACGAAACGAGAAGAGCAAACAAACCTTCGACACGGACGCGGTATGGAGCAGCACGTACGGTCGTGTTTGGACAATCGAGTCCGTTAAGAGTTTTCCCGTCGTCCCTAATGTCGCTCCAGACGGCCGACCGCGGCCACGATCCCCGCGGCAGCCGGTGACTAGCCGCGGGGAAACATTGATCATACAGCCGCCAAATCTCCTGCCCGCGATCGAGGGGGCCGGAAAAAAACCTGGCCATCGCGTCTCGTTTATTGGTCCATCAATTGCTAAATTATATATGATTGTCATCAGGCGAGGAGGCATCAATCACCTCGGCGAGGCGGAGTTAGACGTCTCCGACATCGGTCATGAAGTGGGATCTGGATGCTTGATACATTGGCTCGTTTATAGTCGGCGACCGGCTTCTGCCATTTGATCAATACAGGATCAGTCTGTACTCGTATCCGTTGAGGATCACTGACAACAAACAACTAAAGTATACGGAGTCAGCCAACAAAACTAACAAACTCTAAATCGTCCAATCGTCCGGCTGAGTCGGCGTCGAAATTGACGCCGCTAGGTATCGCCCCCCCCCCCCCAGGATCAACAGAGTTGTTTTTGTTGTTGTTGTTGTTGTTGTTGGGTTGAATTATTCAGCTTCGACGTCGGTTACGCCTGGGACATGTAGCCCAAGGCTGTCTGGCGACGGGAACAAACCGAACGAACGCAGATTTCAGCTGGATTCGAACCCGCAATATGTAGATTTGCAGCCCAGCGCTTCAAACGCTGCTATCGGGGCGGCGGGGTCAACGAAGAACAAAAACCGAATCTTATTCGACCAATGTTCCGGGAAGTCTTTGTTTGTTTATCTCAGTCAAGTGTCAAAACAGAAAGACGTACGTACATCGTCTATTGAATGCCCGACTTTGTTCTAGATGAGGCTGATGACAGACCAGAATGCCGACGAATAGAACGGTTATAACGCTGTTTGTTTGTTTGGCAAATACAATTGGTCCACTTCGAGCCTCCGATGCCGTGTGGACCAGGACAAGCAGCCCGAGTGTCAGTTCGTGCCATTCTCTAAAGGTCGACGCTTATAAGCTCGTCTAGCCGCGTGAGAACGACGTCGCCGTATATAACGGGCCTCTTACACGACTCGGCGAATAGGCAACGAACGGCCTCTTTATTTGGCCCACAAATGATCCCCGTCTCGCCCAACGTAAACACCGGAAAACGGCTCTCACGTTTCTCGGTCGTCTCACGACAGGTGACGGTCGTGTATCGCATAACGAGACAGCCGGCGGGCAGTCGTAAATAACCTCCGTACGTCGAGATAACCCGGTACCAGGGTTTTAGTTTTTTTATGCCAATTTTATACACGCATCATTATTGTGTAACTTGATTCATAACATCACCCACAACCAACAGCAACGACAACAGCAGCAACAACAACAAAACCGGATCCGGAATATAACCAAGGTCATAATCATATTTTAAACCCCACTGTGGTAATAAATCAAAAGCTAGCATTCGTACTCCATTCGCCCACGTGATCGTCATCAAATTAGTTTTTTTTAACCATCAAAACAGGTGTGTCACCTGACAATTAATCAAAATCACTCACCTCAATGACAGCCTTGTCGCTGTTCAACGGCCAACCGTCGTCCATGTCTACGCTAAACGTCACTTCCTTTTTGGCTTTATCCTTCGTCTTGCCGCCTATGCACGTGTCCACCGACCGGTCGGATTCCGGAAAGCCATCCGAAGTCGACGAGCCTCTGCTATCCGGACTGGACAGGGCCTTCTTGGCCTCCTCGGCCCGGCAGTTGTAGACGTGCTCTTTCTTGTTCTTGTCCCGTCTGGATCTCCGGACGCAGCAGATGGCTAAAGCGATGACGGTCACGATGAAGACGCAGCCGCCGATCGCCGCCACAATGAGGATCACGAGCGTGTCCTGGCCCAACAGGGCCCCGGCGGCCGCTCCGGATAAGGGCACGGATTGGTTGAAGACAAGCGTCAGTCGGGCGAACGTCCTCCGTTCTGGCTCGCCGTGGTCGGTAACCTTCAGGATCAGTATTTGTTTCGCTAAGTGGCGTTTCTTGATGGCGCGAGCCGCCGAAATTGCGCCCGTCTCCGGATCGATGCCGAATATCCCGTCCTCGTTGCCGCTCGAAATGGCGAAACTGAGTTCGCCGTTGATCCGATCGTCCGGGTCAGCGGCTTCTATCTGGATCACGTAGTGACCGACGCTCATAGTCGTTGGCACCTGGATCGTGTTGTTCGATTCGTTGGGAAATATCATAACGGGCGGGTTGTCGTTCTCGTCTCTGACGTACACCGTTACGTTGACGGTCGTCTTTACGCGGGCCGAGCCCTTGTTCGAGGCTATCGCGACCAGATGATAGATGGCCGACTCTTCCCTATCCAGAATGGTCGAGGTCGTGATCAAACCGCTATCGGGATCGATGTAGAACTTGTACGAGTCTCCCATCGACTGGAGACTGTAGATGATCTCGTCGAAGGGCGGCGAGTCGCTGTCGACGGCCGTGATCGTACCGACATCCGTATTGGCGACCTGATTCTCCAGAACGCTGAACGAGTAGGAAGTCTTCAAAAAGTGCGGGAATCCGTCGTTCTGATCGACGATGTTCAGATCCAGGGTGGTGGTCGCCGACCTGGCGGGCTCCCCCTGATCGCCGGCTATCACCGTGTACTGATAGAATTTCCGAGTCTCGAAATCGAATTCGATCTTTGCCGTGACAACGCCCGTTATCAGGTCAATAGCGACGGCATTCTCCGGAGTGTCTCCTAGCGGCTTCAGGTAGTACCTGATGGCCGAGTTCTGCATCACATCCCGGTCTGTCGTGTTCATCTTGATGATGGTGTCGCCGATGTTGTTATTCTCGTTGACCGACACGGCGAATAGCGTGCTGTTCGGCCTGAAGTAGGGGGCGTTGTCGTTGACGTCGGTCACCCGGATCGAGATCCGGACCGAGCTGGTCTGCGGCGGCGAGCCGTGATCCTGACACCGGATCACCACCAGGTAGTCTTCCTCGTCCTCCCGGTCGAACTCCCTGGCCGACACAATCTCGTAGCCGGTTGTGCCGGAGTTCAGCCGCAGCTGGATCCGGAAGTTGTTGTTGTCGATGACGCAGGTCACGTTGCCACCACGTCCGCTATCCGGATCCGAAACGCCCACGTAGGCAACCGTATGTCCCGGAGCGACGTTCTCCGGAACACGCGCGTACCGACTCTCCGTGAACGTGTTTACCGATATCTCAGGGGCGTTGTCGTTCAGATCCATGATGTCTATGTTGACCTTGGCGTAATCGGGAAGAGAATTCTGGCCAAGGTCGTGCGCCACAACTGTCAGATGAAAACTCTTGTGGGTCTCATAGTCAATATTACCCTTCACGTAAATTAATCCGGATCCGTTGTGCAGACCGAAGAACGATCCGAAATTGGCCTGCGTGTGCGCTTCGAACGCGTACACGATCATGCCATTGATACCCTCGTCTTTGTCTTTGGCGTGTACCTGTACTACGGGAGTGTTAATTTCGAGATTCTCGTAGATCTGAGCCTCGTATAGTTCTTTATCGAACACCGGATTATTATCGTTAAAGTCCACCACGGATATGTCGACTGTCAGAGTCCCAGATTTTGGAGGCTTCGCTCCGTCGGTTGCTCGTATCTCAACCGAATAGAAGTTTTCCCGCTCGCGATCCAACTGTTTGAGCACGATGATGCTCAGATCCTTGGATCCGTCTGGCAGCGCAGTGACCCTGATCCCGAACATATCGGTTGGCGTGATCAGCTCGTATCTGGATACGCCATAAACGCCGCTGTCGGGATCCTCGGCGTTCGGTATCGAAAATGTCGTGTTACGGGAGACGCTCTCCGAAATGTCCAACGTGATCCGGGGCTGCGGGAATTCCGGAGCGTGGTCGTTGATGTCGTCGATCTGTATCTGGATCGGTATTATCTTGAAGTAGGCGTATGGCGTTATCATCACCTCCTGATTGATGACGCACGATGCGCTATACATACAGTCCGCTATCTGCTCTCTGTCTATCACGCGCCGCGTCCGGATCTCGCCGGTCGTCTCCGTTATTTCGAAGAGCGGATCCGGACCGCGAAATCGAAACCTGAGTCTCGGCAATACGTCGGGCGAATATTGGTCTGCGAGTTTCGCTGCCTGAAGGACGTCACCGACGTGAGATCGACTCGGCTGTTCCTCGGATATCCTGAAGTAGAGCGTGTTCTGTTCCTCGGCGCTCGTACCGAGACGGATGAGGCCGAGAAGTAAGATGAGAGCGAAAGACATGGCTGATTGAGGTATTTGTCGGAAACGCAGCACGATTGGACGGGTCGAGTCTGTTTTGTGAACAACAGCAGCAACAGCAGGTCGCCTCTCGTAGAAGTCTCCACTCCGTTTAAACTAAAACTGGCTGTCTCACGGAGGGACGTGGAATAAAGTTCACAGGACGTGGCGACGTCTATATACGGTACGAGGTGGCGTGTTGACGGAAGATAAAGCCTCGTCTCGGGGGGGCGAAGGATGAGTCAGATGGTCGTCGAAGGTATTAACGACGTACCGGATGGCCAACAGAACTAATAACCTGAAGCCGATAATGGCACCTCTCTCCAATTGGAAGCTCGCCCCTTAATGAGTCCAGTCACCGGCGCCCGTTAATCAAGCTTCAGGTAGGTGAGTCAACGCCGACTGGTCATAATTCCAGGTAGTGGGCCATTGTCGTTGGCTGGTCGGCTGGCTCGCTGACTGGCTGGATGGCCCAATATGGATTTCGGGCAATATTATTAGCGCGCCTCCTCCGCCAGGCGGCATCAATGAATCAGCGTGCGTTGGGACAGCACTTTACGTCGGGTCATTCGGTATTCGTGGCATTCATCTGCAAATAGAGGAAAACAGTTGTAAAGAGAGCAATGTAAACAGAAACCGCGTTCCTTCTGGAGCAGGCCGCCATAATGGTGCCGGGATCACTTAACGTCGGATTAGTCACGTCAGACGTTCTGATCGGGTGGTAATCGAACCGGAACCATAATGTCCGATTGATGACGTCATAAATCGCTGTCGACTCGTCGGGTGGTGTACATTTCGGTTTCGCGCGCATTATCCGCCCCCTCCCCCGAAAAAAAATGGATGACGAGTCGCGTCTATTTTAGAGTCCGCCATTAAGGGATTTTCCTCGCCTGACTGTAAATTCTTCAGGTGGTTGGACGCTGGCTACCTCAAACAGCGGAATCCTTCACTCATCAAATCTAATCAGCGCGTCCGTGCTCCGGAACCGACCCGAAACTGATTCATCCCAATCGGGACTGAGGAAGGCAACCGCAAATAGCCCGAGCATCCGGAGAGTCGCCTGGCGGCAGTCGTCGGACTATTACGACGAAAGAATTGCGTTTGAGCGATCGGACGAGAAACAACTGATATCGTTAATTACAAACCATGATATTCGCTGTCATAAATCGTCTCCACGGCCTTCTCGGGTACTTCTACGGCAGATGACGGGATCGGTTAGATTCGCTATCATCTTTCCAGTTTCGACATCGTCTCTCGAAGCGAGCCCAATCTCCAGTACGGGAGAGAAACAAATGCGCGAAGTCCCAGGGTCCTAACCGTCATCCAGCGTAGGCGCCGACTGTGTGTGTGTGTGTGTGTGTGTGTGACCGTGTCCGATCGTCCGCGCGAATAGCTCCGTCCTGGCCGAACGTCTGAGAGCTGAATGAACGAAGGAGAGAACGTTTCTCGGTCTCGATGAAGGGGACCGCGATAGGACAGACAGACAGACAGACACGCAGCCGTAGAATGGTCGTCACGCATTCTGGGTCTTCTACCATGTATGACGGGCGAGGCGAGGCGCGGCGACGGTGACGGTGCGGCCGGCCACTCGGCGCAAAGACGGGGAGACCCCGACCAACACAGACACCACCGATGAACCAACCAGGTGACCGCTGCTGAAGGCTCGGGCCAGGAGAATCAATCGTTAGTGGAGCCGGCCAAACTCCTACACTTTATTTACGGTACTATTACCGCCGCCGAAGACGCGATCCGACCGAAGCCTTTACGCGTCATCCTGACCGAGGCGAGATAAACCGCGCGGCATAAATACACCGGACAGCAGGTCGTAACTGAGCTCTCCTACAAACAGCCGTCATTACACCGAACACACAGCTCGGCTAATTAGTAATTAGGTAAATAAAGGTAAATAAAGTTCGACTAAAAGCATTCTTCTATCTTTTCCTACCATGTTATGATCTGATGTCGTAGTTTTCTCATCAGTTTAATGCATGGTATTACTGTGTGTGTGTGTGTGTGTGTGTGTGTACACGGATAGGTTTGTTTAGCGAAATCACCGCAAATAGATTTCGCCTTCTCCGGCTTTGAGCCGATTAGCTCTGGCTAGCCCCGAAACGTGGTCTGCTGCAGCCCGCTCTATTCGCCCACATACATTGAGGGGTTAGATTTAAAGGCTAAGCGTTGTTGAACAATTGGCCTATACGTTAGCTATTTATGAAGGCTGCAGGTATTATTATCGTCAAGTTGGCTGGTGTGGGCTGCATGTTAAGTGAGTCGACCATATACCTAAACGTTCGCCATCATCGATACGGCGCTATGACAAGAACGGTGCGCCACTTTTTGTCGGACGTGCCTGCGTGCACACGCGCGCCCGTGTGTATGTGTGTGTGTGTATGTGTGAACGCCGCAAATATCTCTCATTCACAGTCTACATCCTCCATTATCGTCCAAGTCCCTATCTTGTCACTGCACACAATCGTAATCCGTCTTTCTGTCAGAACGAAAAGCGCAATCCATTCGCCATATTTGCCGAATGACTCCGGGATAAACCGCCAACAAAGACCATTCGAACCCCGCCCAATCGGCAACCATCCCGACCGCCCCACAACCCCCACCCCACCCCCACCACGATATCCGCATTAACAGAGCAGGCGTCGCCTTTAGACACCCCGACTAAACTCCTATCCACGATCAGATACATTTTGCCGGGCATTAGTTCCAGTCGGGCACCGGAACGAGTGCACGACAGCCGACTCTGGACGCATTAGCCCGCGGGGACGGCGTCAAAGTGGACTAAAAGGTCGCGGACAATGAACGATCGTACTGCGGAGGATAGCCGTCCGATGCTGCGTCTCTCCGGCGAAATTGGTCAATTCCAGTTCCAGGGCAAAGGGCTCCAGTATTGTTGGCCCGACCTGGTTGGCACCGCGGTGACGGTGTTAATCCCGGGGACGGGTTTGTCGCGAGTCGAACACGACTACTGGCTGTTGTTGTTGTTGTTACTGTTGTGGTGGTGGTAGTGGTGGCCGCTTGATTTCGGGCAATTACGATTGTGGAATGGTCGTTATCGGGAAGGACGGCGCTAGGCTGATACGATGGGAAAATAGGCGGCGTATTGATTTATCCCGGCCTTCTGTGGACGGGATCTGTCGCCAGAGGGCGTGATTTTGGCACCGACCCGCAGGTAGATATGGCGCCGGGGCGTTTGGACAGGAACAGAGGTCAATTATTGTGTGTGGGGGAAGGCTTTTTGGAACAGGGAGAATGAGAGAGAGGGGGGAAGGGAAAGAGATAATGTGTGGGGGGGTTGTGGGTTAGGCTGGTGGGTAGGTGGTAAGTAGGTTGATACCTAACTAGACTGGTAAATGTATAGACAAAACGGTGAGTCGCACACTCAGAGTTTGTATCTGTGATTTTACGTATCAATGTGCGTGTATGAGCAGTGCGTGAATGCGCGTAAGTGCGTACTGTGATTGCGTGCGCCCATGAACGAAGCGCCCCTGGGTCGATGACGTCACAATGACATCCCGGGACAAGTCAGGTGCAGGTCACGTGCTGGTCTCCCATCCAATCCGGCCGCATTAACCCTATACACAATCGACGAGGGCACACGCGCAGGCGTCATCATCGGCGCTCGGCCACACTTCCGGTACAGAAGCCGACACGACGCGGTCCGTGATCACGGGATATAACGTCCAATTCCGGTCGCCCATCCCAGGAGGGGTGTGTGTGTGGGGGGGGGTTGGACCGGTCCGAAAGCGACACCCCGCCACGAATAGCAACGCCAGATGCGTGCGATAATAGGGTGCGGTGCCATGTCGGTTACTAGCCTAATGGCTGCCTCTCTCCATCCGAGCTAATCCTCCCATACTTAATCAACGTCAGAAAGAACAAAACACACAGCAAATATCCATAAACAGAAAGGCCCACTGCGCCTGCGCACCCGTGGAGGGGGAGCTGTGGATGCACGTGAGTCGGTGCCTAGGGGAGCATACGCCCTCTTCCGAATACAAACAACACATCGTGTACTCGCTGACATCACCAATGATGGTTGGCCAATAACTCATTGCGTTCACGGGACATTAAAGGGACAAATATACGCGTATAATGAGTGAGCTGTGCTAATATTAGTTACCGGGATCAGGACTGGACATTGTGTGCACTAACTTGGACGTAAAATGGCGTAAACTCGAAGTCAACGTGTCAGTCATGGAAATGTCTCGAAAGGCCTTCAGTTGTTTAATAATAATAATAATAGTTACTTGGTGTTGCTGATGTGATGATGATGATAATGATGACAATAATGATGGTAACAATGACAATGATGATGGGTATTTTAATCATCCCCCATGCAAGACCAGGCTCTACACATACAGAGCATACACAAACAGAGGGTTAGAGATTGAGTGGCATCGGACAATGAATAGAATTGTTTTGTGGCGAAATATATATTACGACTATACGACAAATTGACTGAAATAATTACATCCGCTGAACACCTTGATGTAATCCTTAAGCCGTCGTATAGTTTATTGTTTACGTCAGTGTCCCAGTCCACTATGAAACGGGGGGAGAGGGGGTGGAGGGGGGGGAGTTCGTGGTCTCGGGATGATCGGGTTCTGGATACGCACTCGCTGAAGACGTACACCGGGATCTGAGCCAGACCCGAATAGAGACATCGCGCGTATCTTCTTCGACTTATCTCCCGGAAGAAGAAAGAAAAAACGCTCAGACCACAACTATCGCTATCACCGCCCGAAGACATCCGGTTATATGCCAGACACTGACGCCGACGTCTACGACGACGTCAGACAAAGACGCGGCCCTGGTGCGGCCAAGCTCCAAATTAGCTCGTTAACAAGACGACGGCGATGAGATTCCACACTCCCGTGTGTCGTATTTCGACCAGACTCATCTCCAACGTCGCCACAATGGAAAATTATTCCAATTTCGACCCGTCACCGTCTACGACCTTCTTTCAAATGCACGCGGCCGCGCGTGCTTCGGCGGCCATTTGCACTTATATTAGTTCTAATTATCTCTTCGCCGGTCGCGAAATTAAAATTCTCTCGTCAGACCCATCACCCGACCTCCCCCTATAACATCTCCCCTACATCATAGGCAGACCACCCCCCGTCTTCTCGTCGGAATCGCAGTACAGTGTCGGCCATTTTGGACGTCAATTAATGTCTTCTTGTCTAAATGGTGAGTGTCCAGATGACACTCGAAGAACTAATTTGTTGATTTTATGAGACACGGAGAGATAGATAGATAGCGAGTGAGTGATTGAGAGAGAGAGAGAGAGAGAGAGAGAGAGGAAGAGAGAGGAAGAAGAAAAATTCCAAAGTTTGAGCGGTCTCTTTCATCTACTAATGGCCGGGATTAGCATTCCGACAAGTCGGACAAATGAAGTTTGTATATTCGATTTGTACTCGCAAGTACTCGCATTTCCTGTTTACGTCACCGAGGATGTGGGGGGGGGCTCCGTTCGA
>JAODUP010000012.1:2695000-2705000 GCA_025642065.1 Paralvinella palmiformis
TTCCCGAGGAGGTAGAGCGCCCCGTAGAAGGGCATCCATATAGCGGGACGTGGCCGACAAATTATCGAAGCCGGTCGCCATATCAAAGCGAAATAATTATAGACATTTGACGTGCCCGATGACCGGCTCGGCTCTATTAGCGATATGGCAAAGGCCGGACTTCGCTGAACCCGTTCACGTGATGCCGAGCCATTCATTCCGGCGACAAAGGGTCATAGGTTCGAATCCCGGTAATTGAACTGTCCGGCATGGCCGAGTTCATTGTTTGCCTCGGCTGGGGAGCCGGGAGGAGGCGGTAATTATTGCATTTATCGAATATGTTACGGCGATGGCGCGCCATTGAAACTTCGCCTCCGTCGAGAACGAAACCGCTAACTAGGGACGATTGAAATTCGATGCCTCCGCCCGAGGCGCTGTCACCGACGACGCTACGAAATACATACGCATACATACACGGCCCGGTTACTCTTTTAAGAACTCGGGCTTCATTTCCAAACTGACAGCAACATCATCTGAACCCGGATTGGCCGAATAGCGGGCGGACAATCGGCAAATATCAAACGGCGATAAATTACGGCACGATAGATATACCTCAGGACGAAGACGTGCCATGCGATCGTTCGTTGTTCGGAATTCTCGTTAGTTGACTGGAATATTAAACTGACAAACGCGAGGCCGAGGACGCTTTATTATCATCGCCCCACAAACGGCCAACGATATCATATACCGATCGTCATTAACGTCGCATTCGGCCAGGTATCCGTTCCGCTTCGGTGCGGAAAATATTTCTATATTCTTTTCTTTTTTTCATCTTCGAAAACGAACTCGTAATTTGGCGCCCGACAAAACTTCGCCCGACGTGACAGCCGCGAGAATACAACGATGCGATTGGCAGCATACCAGCGGAGAACTCCTCGGCAAGAAGAGAACTCGCTGCCATCGGCCATAAAACGGGGACGACTCCGTAGCATTGTACACGTTATTGGTCGTAATTACTCCTTTGATCTATCGCCGGTCAAAGCAAATTGGCCAAATCGTCTATAGAGCGCGTGTACGCCATCTAGTCGAGCTATCCCGGTCGATAGATGACTATAGAGCTAAAACGGTATAATGATATTCGGCGTTCAGACTACCGTCTCACTCATCGCGCTACAACGGACACATTTCGAAGCCTAAACGAGAGGGACGCCGGGTTCGCGGACGATCTTCCCCCAGAACGACAGCTGCGAGCGAGCGAGCGAGCGATCGGTACGAAGAGAAACCGCGACACATCGGGACGACGGAAGGCCGACGGAAGTTACGAGATCAGAGGCCGATATTGGCTGAATCCATTCACCGCGTCGGCTCTTTGTCCTCGGCGTCCAATAAAACCAAAAGTCGCTTCTTTTTCGGAACCCCGTTACCGACCACGGGTTTCTTCGGCAGCTGGTGCAATTAACGCAAACTTCGCGTGAAATGGCTCTTTGATAACATTTTAATGGCCAGGTTTTGCGACGGAAGCAACGCCCGATCGGGTGAATGTATGCCAGTGCGTGTGTGTATGTGTGTGTGTGTGTGTGTGCGTGCGTGTGGTGCTATATTACAACTGTCGGCGTATATAGATAGAGCTGGTCGCCGGATAAATACCAGTTAGAGAAGACACCAGGCCGACGACAATACGGGCCGACTATTGTGGTTGGCACCTATTCCCACAGGTGCCCAATGTCAGGTCCGAACTATTACATGACGCCGTCGTCAAAAGACGCCCCAAAACTTTGCCGATCGACATAAATTGGTGCTTGACCATAAAGCGATTATCTATCGCCTCAGATGGTCAGCGGGAATAATGCCTATATTCTAATAGTCCATTGTTTCGGCGGTTCAGTGCTCCAACGGTCTAATGTCTCATGATACTATAGTTTTGACCCAGTAGTAAATACGTCCCCCCCCCCGTTCTCGTCAGAAGAAGAATGGCGTGAATAAATAACTCTAAATATTCGATGATTCTGATTGGAATCACAACTTGGGCTAGTGTCATGGCGAGTGAAATGTTGACATCCTACAAAAAACAACAACAACAACAACAAAAAGACGTTCATACGACAAATACACTTTGTACGTTACATCGGCCATGCAGTTTAAGTGTAGATAAGAACAGATCATTGGAATGCCTTCCTTATAAGACTTCTAACAGCATGTTATATCCGTATTCCTGTCATTGTCTGCTGTCGACGGTCAAGTTTTGGTTGTTTTATATGTAAAGTAAGTCGGAATATCGGACTATTGGAATACTTGGCAATCGGTAGAACGGGTTGTCGGAGCATAGAGGTTCAAAAATCATTTAATGTAAAACTTCCTTCCATCACACAGTGCCAGTGTAAGATGACCATTTTCCCGTTAGGACCACAGTTAAAGTGTCACTTTATCTTCCGAACATAAACGTTGGCTTGTTTCTATTATTGGTTTGATACGCGAAGCTTCTCTCAAAGTCGACGGTGACGATTTCTAGCGGCGGACATCAAAGAAAGCATCAAAACTTCTGTCCAACCTTCTGTCGCCTCGACAGATGTATTGCTTTTCAGCGTACCGCTAACATGATTTATATACGTCAGAACGCAATTGAAGAATGTTAGTGTAACTGATGATGAATTGGCCTTTAAGTGACATTTTCTTCTCTCGCACAACCATACATAACGACATCCGGAGTCGATCGTTCTAAGGAGTTTTTATATATATATATATATATATATATATATATATATATATAGAGAGAGAGAGAGAGAGAGAGAGAGAGAGAGAGCGACGCAGCTTTACCCCTACGCGATCCCCCGCTAGGTGTCTCTCCCACTTCGGACCAACGTCTTAACACATTCTTCTCCCTTAATACTGTATTGGCTTCAGTGGCCACAATATGAACGAACTTCGGGGGCTTGGTGTCAACGAGGATGGGATGTAATCTACAGTACGGTTGTGTGTGTGTGTGTGTGTTTTATATATATATATATATATATATATATCAAGGCGTTGACTCGAGTCTATCTAAGGTGGGATTGAATCAGGATGAAGCAGACATATTAAATGCTTCTCTATTCTAGAATCCCAACCTCTGTAGGGAATTTACACCGCATCCATCAGAATACCCTATATATATATATATATATATATATATATATATAAAAGAGAGAGAGAGAGAGAGAGAGAGAGAGAGAGAGAGAGATGTCTAAGCGATCGTCTTTACGACAGCATACTTAGAGCAACCATTCCTCCTCAATGTTGTAGTTGGCTAACATTTACCTGTCTACTTATGTTCAGAGAAGAAGCAATAACAATTTTACGAATTCAACGAACCGTAACTGGCCGAAGAAAAGCCAGAGATATTTTTAATTCTCTACGCAACGTAAACTACGCTGTTACCCGTACCACGTTTTATGTCCCATTAACGGTAAGGTGTAACTCGGGCAAGTTGAGGCGTTTTCGAGGTGTTTTTATTATATATATAATACTTCTTCTTCGGCATCAGGTAATGTCATGGTTGCTTGCCTTCGTGCTTAACCAGAAGTTAACCTAGAATACCTTCCGCCATTAGTTCGCCGTAATGAATAGTAAACAGCCGGCTTCTTTTTGCCGATGGCATCCATCTGCAACAGACACGCAACGGCCCCTTCAGCAACACTTAGATCCGCCACCGTATTTACTTAATAAAATTGAAAACGATCCAGCTCGACTGCGAACCACGCCGGACGGCCCTGAGATCGTTTGGAACTTCGTACCAAGCTCCCGACCGGTGCTGAGAATGCTCGGCTGGAATCGACGCCACGCAGTCACTCGACGACGACGACGACAACCGCGACACGATGAGCTGGATGGATGTGCCGCCCGTCGGCGCTCTTGGCCAATGCGCCTTAGCGGGAAACAACTTCGACCGATCTGAAGTATTTATTTCGAATGCGTAATTAAATTTCACGCACCAGCGGTTAGCCGTTCTTCGGGACCGAGGAACGGCCGTTGGTACTTTCTAGAAGACGGCATTCTTCTTTGCTCGGCAGTTCGCCGCTGAATGCGCTTATTCTTCGCCCGGACAATGCCGTCCGTTATACCTTCGTAATGGCCGATAACACTGTTCGATGCCGAATGGAGTTTGATTCGTCGAGTGTATATCCTGGCTGCTCAACGGCCATCGGCGTTCCTTCGTCGTCGTCGCTAAGTGCCCCGCAGCTTCGACCGGAGACAAAGAAGGAATGTTCGCTATTTGGGGAGAGAGGACGCCGCGGGCTAAACGTGCATAGAAAGCTAAATGCTACCAGCATAAAGCAGGCGACGAGACAATCGTCTTTTGGCATGGCCCACCGCCGACTACCACCCCGAATCCTCGGGAAGGAGACGAACACCGAGAGAGCACCATGACCGCCGACTGACCAAAGCATGGCCACCCCACGGAACAGGTGCTGGGAGAACAGAGGCCACCGTGGTGGCCATTGTTGTGTTAATTTGACAATAAGTAATGGAGCAGAAAGCGCTGTGAACTGCTTTTATTTCCATTGCTAAGTGATTCTCATACGCCGTCGTCCATCTTTCGGCCATCGTAGCGCGGTGTCGCACCCAACCGCCGATGAGTCCGGTGCCTAATGAGCCCTTCAAAGGCTTCCACTCGGCTAGAATTAACGCGATTTCGACGAAAGCCATTAGCACCGACCGTGAGATATGTCAGAAGACGGAAGCCTCTCCGAACGATAGTTATAGGTGATGGATACAAGGTGTGATGTTAGACATCCAGGACATGTCTTTCGGGTCACACACACACACACACACCCGCGTGTGTACGCGAACACACGCAATCACACACACACACACAGAGAGAGAGAAATCGTTTAAAACAGGTGCAAGCGCGTTTCAACAATCACAAGGCACTAGGTACATGAACATAACACAGTTTCCTATATTACGGCATAGAACCAATTGTTGACAGGTAATAATAATAATAATAATAATAATAATAATAATAATAATAATAATGTATAACAACCTCATTGAATAGTAGCAAAACAACGTTATATCGTATAACGTTTCTGTAATAATATAACGGCTATATTTACATTCTATATGGAAGTATAAAAGAGGCACGTTTATTATAATAATAATAATATTAGTAATAATAATGAAAACTAATCACACATCGTCAGTACTAGTGCTTTATTCTGCACTACTAACACACACACACACACACACACACAAACACACCGGCACATATTTCGCTGTACTATTACACTTACACACATAATTCCGCACACACACACACACACACACACGATGCTATTTTGGGTACTTTGGTCTGACAACAATATGTATATTACCCCCCCCCCGCCGCCTCCTCGAAACCGTTAATTTTTACCGTTGTCAGTAATTCTGTACTAGTTTCACCTCGGACGGAGGTACGTCGAGTATCGGCGATACATCTGTTAATAACCAGCTAGACACTGAACCACATAGAGATTTATGGATCTGATAAAGTTCTAGCTGACATTGAACAAACAAAAAACGAAAATAGCGCTGGAAGATGAACGATAATACAGCTGTTTATACGCTGCTACTATCGTCAAGATACGCCTCGGGTTAAAAGGGAAAAAAAGATCAACAGAACAAAGAGCCGTCTTCTCTATAAAGGATGACGCTTCTGTCACCGTTAAAGACGATCACAGATAACAGGAACGGGTTCGTGTCCGGAAGCTACCGCTCACCCTTCGCACCCCCCCCCCACACCACCGCCCCTGAGCGACTTGGGTTAGACGTCGCGGTACTCGTATCGTTTGAGCGATTTGAGCTCCGGTGACCTAGCGGTTAAGCACCCGGCACTTAGTGCCAATGGTCACAGGTTCGAACCCCGCAAGAGGTTGAAACTTTTCCAGGGATTAATTTCTCGGCTCACAACATCGTGGGTGGCTGACCACGTTAAATGGCGCTGCCGTCTCCACTGAATTATTTAAAATAAAGGGGGACGTTAAGAACCCCCTGAGGACGTAAAACACTCTGGCAGTGATCACCCTCAGGGTATTTCGGCTCCATCTTTCCGTACCGCTCCCCTGTGAGTGGTGGGGGAGGAGCGTTTCCCAACCAAGTCAACATAGAGGCTGTGCTGATTAAGCGACAGCCTGGGGATTCTCCCCGAACAACAAAACAACAACATCGTTTGAGCTCGGAGCGGTTGAAGTCGCCCCATAGGGTTTCCGCATCAGCTCCGCGTTAGTGGAGACAGGTGACAGGAAATCTTATCGAACTATCTGATGATAGCACTTACCCTTATCGGTGGTGTGTCTGTCTCCGATTATCTCAGTCGGTCCGCAGACCCAGAACAAAGTTTTCTCCTTCAAGTTATTATCTAGGCCGACTGTTTGCCGAAACTGTTATGAAGTGCACGCCGAAACTAAACCGCGCGCTGCGGCCGTCGGCCTGAGAGAGAGAGAGAGAGAGCGGCCCTACGTAAAGGAGACCCACTTCGCCGAGGACCGACCGATTTTGAGATACGACAGAGGGGGCCCGGTCGTGTCATGAGGCGCCGTTTTATCAGCGACTATCACGGAACAGTTGTCAAAATTCTGCCATTTCCCGAAGCTCGTCCGTGATCTAGACGACGGCTGCCGAGGAAAGGCAGTCATATCCCCGACGGTAGGGATGGAGATAAGGGAGAAGGGAGAGATGGCCGTTTTACGTCGATCCCATCTCCCCGCTGTAATCTGTCTTGATTGGCAAATGACATTAAAAAGACAAATAACCGGGCCATTAATTCCACAAAGGCGGCTGCTGGTCGACCCGACCCGCAGCACCCAGAGACCGATCGGCGCACGCAATAAGCGAAATGCACGTATGCACAGAAAACCGAACCAGACCACCCACCGGCCCTCGGGCAGTTCTCCCGGTTAAGATATACTCCGGCGAATGGCCGCCGGTAGCTCGCCGCGAAGATCCAATTAAGTTATGCGTAATTCCATCCTTATCTCTATCGCCGCTTGGCATTTATATGCATTGGAATATTACCATCGGTGTTCATATAATAACGCAACTTACCTCGTACATCAGAGAGAGAGAGAGAGAGAGAGAGAGAGCTCCGTGGACAAACATCAGCTCGGACGTGTGCCTTATCAGACCGTGTCTCCGATATGTACCCGCTGCCACCACTACCGACACCAAGAACAACACCACCAATACACACACACACACAGGCGAACTACTTAAACACAGCCACCACATAGAAAGGCCGGCGGCATGCTTCAATCCTGAACAATCCTTTATGTGTTCCAATATTTATGCGGCCCGCTCTTGTTGGGCATGTCTAGTCTTCATTTACATACACCTAGCGTAATATACACAGACTATATATATATATATATATATATATATATATATATATATATATATATAACACTTGCCACTCAATAACCAAATACACAATTCAGTGCTTATCCACACCCTTGGCCATGTTCCTGTGTCTGTGGTCCAACTGAGATATTCCTTGTTTTTGGTCATGAGCCTCCCGAGATAAGGCGGAACGCTTTGGTCCGGATAATTATTGACCGTCCGCAGATCCCGGAATCTCTCCTTAAGGATCCCGAGATCGACGAATCGTGACCTCGGCGAGGAAGCGGGCCGCGAACTAGAAATCCCTGCCCGGATTCGGCCCCCGGGAAGGCGCAGTAGGCGGCGTTATGACAGTGGGACTACGGGTCCGCTAGGCGGCGTTGTTTTATGCCTCAGCCGAGATGCCATAGCCGGCGGCGACGTCAGCACGAGTCGGTCGATCCGTTCCTTTCCGCCGACTTCGTCCTCATCGGTCAGAGCTGGGATCGTAGTCTCCGGATATATTACAGCCGACCGGAGGCAGAGCAAACATGGATCGTCATCCACGGAACTCGGCAGCTAACTCCGCGCACCGAGAGACCCGCTCTCAGGATGACACGACACTCGTTGACGTACCTGTCCTACTGTCGGCCACACGAGTACCACTCGATATTGAGGGTGGGGGAGGTCGGGGGGGGGAAGTTGTGGTGTTAAAAAGCAAAGTGATAAATGTCCACTGATAGAGATAACTCGTTGACTTAATGACCGGTAAACAACGACACTGAGACTCGGGGACACAGATATTGAGAGAGTATAGATAACCAGATACCTGAGTCGATAGATGATGTATTACTGTACGAGAGACTCTCCTCCTCTCCTCTGATCGTTCTGAAGAGAATCTGGTTACTGAAGATGAACATTCCATAGCCCGCTTCCTGGTATCACTGTCACTGGGTGAGATTGATGACATCTGGCTACAAAGGGAAGACGACTCTCTCTCTCTCTCTCTCTAGCTGATACCTCAGGGTTTCCCCCTATCACTCCGACTGACATCTGTACCGAGGCACGGTTATCGAACGTTAGCCAGATTGACAGATGTTTGCTCGTACGGCGAAACATCGAGTTATTGATACTTCCATTAACAATAGCATTGAGTGTATATTTTTAATGTCGAGTATGACTTGATAATCTGTTAACAATCCAGAACAGCTGGTTACCATCGACTTTGGCCGACATTAAATCAGATTAACTTTGACTTGGTTTTATATATATATATATATATATATATATTTATGCATTGTGTATTATAACCAGTATGACTATGTGGGTAATTGTTCGTGTTACCAATACAAACATACAGACATGCAGACAAACACACAATTTACGCATAAAAGCAGGTGTACCTACAGCTATGCGTGATCGAATGGATACATACAGGTGTGTATACACACAAACACACACACACACACACATAGACGCACATATTAGCGAGGTGCAGAATGTGAACAACATACGGTGAGTAGTGAGTAATCAAGATTTGCCGAAAAATGGTGTTGATTTCCCACCGGAGAAGGGCGCCCCCTCCCCCCGCGTAGACAGTACAGCGGCCGGGAACACATGGATAGGCGTCAAATTGGAAACAAAACACATTCCGTCAAATATGAGATTAATTATTCAGCACTTTGCCCGAATACGTCCCCCCCACCTATTATTAAGCGACCGACAAAGCAGTTCGATTGTTTAATACGCTTTGGCCCGTTGTCGTGCCGAGGGTGGCCCGATGATGGACAAAGACCAATCGGGCAACCCCCCCCCCCCATCCCCAGAATATCTCGTATACCCCGGGGGCTACTTAGACGTGGCACGCGCGTCTGACACCTCTAATACGTATATCGTCCGCGGAGTGGCTAATTAGTGATCATTGTTTAAAAAGCGCGCATTAAGTAATGGCATTGGTATTTTCGCAATCAATGCTTCCAGTGTTCTTCGCTCTCTGACAGCCGATGGTGCCCCGGTGTGTGTGTGTTGTATGTGCGTGTATGTGTATGTGTGTGTTTGTTTGTGTGTGACCGATGTCTTTTTCCTCGCAGCTTTCTCGTCGAACATAACAAGCGGAGATTTCTCTATTACGACAGGATGAATGGGACGTGCCAGGATATTTGCTGCTCCGCCATTGACCTGTGGCACTCTAAGTGGGAAAACAAACAACGAAAGCCCCCTCGGAGACGTCTATTATTCCTCGGCGTTGACAAGCAAATTGGCCAATTTGAAGATCGTCAGTTACACAACGGGCGAGACTTGGGAAGGGCGGGGGTCCCTAACCCGCGAGCCACACGAACCCGCGGCTACGACATACGTAATCCGCTTCGAGGAGTTGGAAAGGGGTGGATGACCGCGAGGCGACACGGTTGTCATAAGGACAGAGGAAGATTCGACCGCTGGACGGGGGGATTAATTAGTTCGCTTAGAACTCGGTATAAAAGGATGGCTTATTGATTCTCCAGGCTTATTGTCCTTTATGTCTGTGCTATCGGTATGATCCGCTTACCGGCTGTCCACGTGAACGGATCTTCCGCCCTCTTAACCCCCCCCCCACACACACACACACACACTCGCTCCCCCGTCCGTCCGCCATCTCAGACACCGACCCGAGGCTTTCCCGGGGCGGGCTTCCCTGAGAGGCTCCGGATGC
>JAODUP010000012.1:2710000-2712500 GCA_025642065.1 Paralvinella palmiformis
GCACGCACGCATACACACACGCGCACACACACACACGCGCACACACACACACACATATATATATTTATATATATATATATATATATATATATATATATATATAGACAAGCACACACATACAAACATACAAATAAACATATACACAAACACACACGCATGCACATATACATAAACACACACAGACAGATACAAACATCTGTGCCAACGCCTTAACTATCTTTATAAAACACACACACACACACACACACACAAAGACAAAAAAAGCTAAGCATTTAACCAAAATAACACGATATCAAGTCAACGACTCTATTATTTGGGTAAAATGTCAGTAACACTTCAGCTCTCCTTAGAATATCAGTGTAGTACGTGATGGTGTGAATCCCAATGAGTGCACATGTGTGTGTGCGTGTGCGTGCGCGTGTGTGTGTGTGTGTGTGTGTGATTTAGTATATAGTCGACATACATACATAAGTATGTAAATAATCTAGCCGGCATCAATGAAACTCGATGTCCAAGTACGCCTAAGATTAATTTCTGTTAGTTGAAAAACATCCAGAAGTCAAGTGTCTGTACTTCACCGGTCAGAGTTCTTCTGGATCCGATCCACGGTTGGTGAGGGAGTGAAATGATAGGTCCGTGTGGGTGTATTTCTGTGACCGAGTGCGGTTAGATGCCAGAGCCAATGTGGGTGTTGGGTGGGATCACCAAACTCCACCCCCAAAAAAATCCATCCCCGAGAACAGTGAGATAATTGTTCGTCATTATCGTCAGAAACAATATTCCCGTCGACCCTCCCACCCCCAAAGGAACGACCCTGGATCCAATTAACTTGGCCATGGATACGCTCCGTACGAGTCAATATTTATATCAAATAATACCAATTTCAAACAATCGGTCTCACTCGACTCACGCATTTGGGATTCTCCGAAAAAGTCGACTTAAAAATAGTTTATCGCGAAATCCGACACCTCGTCGTACTACACGCACGCACGCACGCACGCACGCACGCACGCACGCACGCACGCACGCACGCACGCACGCACGCACCATTACATAGTTAACTAAGGTGAGGCCAATTAGTCAAAAGAGAAAGGGGCTAATAAAAGGCACACCATTTATGGTCTATGGTACTTACCTATCTCCTGTAATCACCTGAGTACAGTTAATTTAAATCAGACAGGTGAGAGACAGCGGCCCGACGTAGGCTAGGTATAGTCCTAACTCAGGGTAGACCACATAGCCGCGCGACCTTACGACGCGCTATCACCGTCTTCACACGTACAACAAACATCCAAAAAAAACACGTCATCAAGTCTTCTCTATGCTTTTGTCGACCGTTCCCGTTTATTTAAAAGTTCACTCGCCCGGGCGCTTATTTACTCTGGCGATATCTCGTCGCCTCTTCGCGACTGCCGACGTCCGACTGTCCGCCTCGTTCGTCGGTCCAGTCGTCAGTACGCCCGTCGATTCCCTGAGTCGTCTACGAGTGCTGGAGCGTTCCCGACGACCAAAACGAGACGAGTTCGATATCACAATGGCGGAGTCAGGCCAAAACGAGAAGAGAGACAGTGGTTCGCTGTGGCTCACTCACTCATTCACCGATTCGCCGACTGACTGACTGACTGGCTAACTGACTGACTGGCTAGTTGGCGGCTCAGATCTCTAAACGCGGTCGTGGCCTGACGTCATAAGATCACATCCCCCCAGTTATAACCCCCCCCCCCCGTACACATTCCAGTCTAAAGTTAGGTGATTGAGTTATGCTTTAAGTATCGGGTCGCCATGGCTTGCTCAGCGAAGCGTAAGTGGTGTCCCGCAACACAGCCACGGATACGGCCAACCATCTAGGATAAAATCTACAGCAACCAAACTAACAACAACAACAACAACAACAACGGGAACAGCAACGGCAGCGTCGACAACGATAACGACCGGGCTATAAAGGTCTTCGGTGATGGTATAACGTAAGATGAAGAAATACGTGAAGAATGACTATCTGTCAACTTGGTTGAAAAGATTGTGAAATTTTAGCCCTTTTTTCTTTACTTTTCTTTGTGCCTTCCTACTCCATTTGAGTTGACACACACGCGCGCGCGCACACACGCGCGCTCACACACACACACACACCAGCGCGGACGAAGAGAAAGAAGCCAGCACTATACCGGAGTGGTCTTTAAACAAACAGTAGTTTTATATATATATATATATATATATATATATATATTGAAATATCTGATCAAACATAAGACATTAAATATGAAGGAAAAAGGAAACCTCTTAACATTTACGACGCTTTTCATTGTCCAATGGCTCGCGGTTTGCGTGTGCGTGTGTGTGTGTGTTTGTGTGTGTGCGCGCGCGCGCGTCGAGTATCGTCTACTTCGGGTGCTGTACCGGTTCGACTGTTGACCATGCCCAATCTCCCTCTGCATGGTGACGTATTGCGCGGACCGTCGTATACGTCACCATCCACGCGTTAGTGGCACGTACTGGCGGCGGA
>JAODUP010000012.1:2720000-2752500 GCA_025642065.1 Paralvinella palmiformis
CAACCAGTTATCTATGTGACACAGTCTTCTATGGCACAGTCTTCTGTGACATAGCCATCTGTGACAACGCCATTCCGGCGTAACCTCCCATAGCCCTTTCTATTCATAACGATTGTGCACGTTTTCTATAAGTGCCGCTGGTAGGGGGTTGACGTTTCGTATAAAGACATCATGTGTATATTCGAAATATAAATTTCACGGACACTGAGCTATGGCGACAATTAAAGCATATCTCAGTTTATGGCTATTTTATGCCTCTGCATAAGCCGCGCGATATGCCACCGACAGACGGACGGACAAACAATCGAGGTCGGGGGGGGGGGGAATATATTGAAACATTTTATTCGTGTTTTAAGACCGCTTTTGTGTCTGCATAATTATCTGTTTTTGGCTGTAAAATTGTGACCGATACGCACAACTGTCTCAAGCAAGCGGACTCGGGGGTGTAGTCCCCCCCCCCCTTCCAACCGGATATGGCTTCTTCCATTCAACGTAAGATTGTTATCACATATTTGGAAGACAGAGACGACTTATGGACGGCTCCGGCGAATGAATCGAACAAAGCTCTATAGGTCCCGACATCTTCCGTAAAAAAAGATACATCAAAGAAAACCTAAACTTTGTTTCAATACTTAATGTCGTCAAAATCAAACTGCTTTTAAAATGGGCGTCGGATATTTAGTTTCCCATTTTCATATGATGTTTCGAACAAATGTTTGGTGAGAGAGAGAGAAAATGAAGAGAGAGAGAGAGAGAGAGAGAGAGAGAGCGACAATGTTGTCATTACTGTCTGTAAAAGGTGAATGGAAAACACGAAAACTACAGCCAGTTTTGGCGTCAGAAAGTTCGAATCGAATGCTGCCGTTTGAATTACGTGCTCTTACTGAGGACAGCTAGCGAACGACCGCACATGGCGCCGTCGTAATGCTAGTTGGAGACCACAACGCCTCGGATAGCAGCCACATTCGGTACGATGCTAAGCGGTTTGATATACGGCTGACGAGCGCCTCGAGCCATCCAAGTCCTGCGTTACTCTTCACTTAAATTACAGGCTTTCTTCAGTTGTTCGGCAGTGCTACCGCTATCCTTCATCCACGCCCCAGCCTCATTATGGTGAGATGACAGTACAGTGCGGTGTAAATCTGATAGGATCAAATCATTAGAAATAGCCACACGATGTTTCGGCCACCAATCATTCCGTGCAATCAAACCTTAATTACGTCGTAACAGCATAATGCCCGTCGTCTCATTCATGATGGTGGAAGGACGATATGAACAGGTCCCCCTGTTTTGATAACTTTCCCAGCCCGGGGCGTTCTACCCCGTATGACCAGCCAACTATTTCGGGTCATCAATCGTAAGGAGCTTAAGAATCGCCTCGTTCGAGAGGCCGATAATTGCCGATCTTCGCGACAAAGGTCCGCAACATCTTTGCCGTCATGGATCGCTTCTCTCGCTAAACGCGATGTTTTCGCTTCGTGGAGACGTCTGACGCAATACCGACGTAATAAGGCGTTGTTTACTGTTTAGCTACGTCGCGTTGTTGACGGACGTTGCTTTCAGCCGGTCTAAGGTGATTTGCCGACCCACTGAGGACAATGGAACCTTCGAGAAGATTGCTTATCAGTAATGAGTGGAGATTTCAATTTCATCGGTTAAACACCGTTTTACGGGTAACCGAGCTGAATAACCCTAAGATCGACCTTACTGTGTGACAATAGGCAATCAGAACCCAGAAAGTGCCTCTCTGATGACAAACAACTCGTAATGAAATACGGATCTCATCAAAGATGTTAAAGGATTTTAGATTTCGAAGGATAGACAACAAAAATAGTAACCGCATAGATCCGTAACTCGAAGATAGCCATCATTATCATCATCATCATCAAAGCGATGATAGAAAGATATATATATATATTCAACGGTTTCATCGCCATTTGGTGGGCTGGAGAAGCTTCAATAAAGCTAATTGAGTTTTAGACGGAGACCGCATCGCCGAGCTAACAAAGATAGTAACAGTCCCGCTTCACGTGCCATGTTAGGTCGTCGTTTTCTCACAACTGGTCACCGAACGATCGAAATAAAACCAAACGGGAATTCGCAATAAAACGAAAAACACAAAACGGTTTTTGATAATTATATACAAATGAGCGCTTTTCGTTACCGAGCAGTGGCGACCCACTCGAGCCGGAACACAGCGAGTGGTCTTTCACGACGGATGAAAGGGTCGAAATTATGAATGTCACGTTGAAGTCGTCGTTCTTGTGTAAATAACTCATCTTTTCGTCATAACTGTCGAGCGTGTGGCCGTGATTCATCCGCGACGGATAGAAAATCCTACAAATTATAACACCATATAACTTCTTCGTCGTTTAGGGGTCACATCTGACCACGCCTTCATCCATCATCGTTCATTATTCCGATGTGGATGTTTTCGCCGCCAGAACGCCTCCTCAACGATGAGTGGACTTTTTCTCTTAATGAGCCAAATGTTGGAGTCGGTTCTTCTCAGCTTGTCGCATCTTTAGCTGGTCACAGAAATCAGAGGCGGCTGTAAAAGACCAGAGTTAAGCCAGCCAGGTAGCTCTCTCTACCTGGCTGGTGGTGGTGGAGGTCGTTGTCGACAGGGAATCCTAGCTGTACCGGACATTGTGTAGAGTGGAGATGGACCACTCAGGTAGGTGGCGTGGTTGTCACCTTATAAAGAATACCGGACGTAATTAGGTAGGATCAGAGAAGTGAAGAGGATATAAGATACTGTGGATGAGTTATGGTAGATAATGGTACAGACACACCAGGTGTCCTCTCTCTGTGTGTGGACGAACGGAATTGACTCATTCTTTTTCCGTTGTTTGGGGACAGTGTGCGTGCGTGCATGCGTCAGCGCATGTGTGTGTTCTAGTATATATGTGTTGGTGTGTGTGTGTGTGTGAGCGGGTGTGGCAGTACGCCATAAGCCACACTTGGGTATGGGTTCTGCGAATAAAAACTAAATAAGTTAAGAAATTAAACCATAACTCCACCCCCCGCCCCAGTGTCCACGCGTACACGTATGTGAAATTCAATATCATCCGACAGATTTTATTAATAGCATACGTAACCACAGCCATACCGTCGGGGAAGGTGGTACTAACAATTACAGAAAAAATTTAATCTGATGTTATTCGAATAACCAATAGATGTTGTTATCCGCTGTCACGTGACCTAATACCGATAACTTTTTACGAATAACATGGTACTGTATGAAGTATTTGACGAACGTAAACGTTGGTCAACAAGAGTTCTCCTGCCAAAGGCAACCACGCTAAACTGTTTACTAAATATTTAAACATTTACCCATTCGTCGTATGTTTACTAACACTTCGAACTTGTGCTAACAAATTTACTGCTTACTAACGGTTAGATAATCGTTTATGGGTTCTCTAACCACTGAAATGTTTACCAACAATATGGCGGTACAGAAGCGGATTATATCACGGTGATGTGCGTGAACAGAAAGTTTTTGACGTCATTAGGCCGCCTGTATACAGGATGTCACAAAACGAGTCGACGCAGATGACCGCAGTCCTTGAAAAGCCACCGACAACGGATTAAATATGATTGACCACACGCCAGACCGATAGACAGACAAACGTACCACTCAAAGGGCGACAATGACGGGGCGTTGTCCGGTTGAGCAGCTCAGATCTGTGACGAGTTTCCTGGATGTAATTGTGTTGTGTTTTTTGGGGGAAGGGAGGTTTATGGGGCAGCCTCTATTTGACCTGACCTGCGACGGAAGTGTTTGTGTGTTTGGAGTTTGGAACTGTGACAAAGGGCTTACTGGATACTTCGGGATGCAGTTATCTGTTGGTCATCAGAGCGTAAGACGAGCGACAGGATAGATATTTAGATAGATAGATAGACTGATGGAGGGGGGGGGGTGAGGGAGTGTTACAGAGTGAGAGAGAGAGAGGAGGGAAGGGATACAGAGAGAGAGGGAGAGGGGGAGAGAGAAAGAAATGGGGGAAAAGAGGTGGTGATGAAGAAAGACAGAAATTGAGAGAGACCGAGTGAGTGAGTGAATGAGTGAGTGAAAGAAAGAAAGATACCCCTCCGAGAACAAGAGAAGTTGCTGGCTTCCAGTGGCTTCAGCTAATGGCTTTCTCGACATGGCTCGTAGAATATCTCATAGCGTGTCCCCTGGTCGTACCAAGCCCCATACCAGCAGATGGTCTATGGCTGGCACGGAGACGACCTGTTCTAATTGGTCCATTGTGCTTAAGCACGTGTGCAGGAGCGTGTACGTGCACGTATGTGTGTACACGCAGACGAGTATTTGTCTATACGACAAAAGCCCGTCGCCGACTGACCGTCTGGCCGCCACTGGCTGCCTATAACCTACACACCTTCGGAGTATGGCCACCTGTGTCTGACCCCTGTCAAGGTATGATCTTCGCCGGACGACAAACTAACATCAGATCTCTCCCTAAAGTCCATTGTTAAACGTCAACTCAACACACAGCCACCGACCTCGTCCTCTCAGACGGCTAATAGCATTAGTTCCTCTCTTGAAACTCTCATCGTCGTGTCGTCATCATCAACAACAACCCCCCCCCCATCCGCGGAAATGGACATCAAATCAACGTCCAAACTCCACCACGAAAAGTACACCCCCACCACCCCTTAATTTACCTCCACCCCCTAACCACACCCCTCCCCCCACCACCATCCACCCACGGGGTTCTTGGATCACTGCGAGGAGATTTTGTAGAACCGCTTTAATGGCTTGCGGAAGGTCAATCGAGCCTACAATCTACCTGGAGAGGCTGGCTAAGACCTGCCATTATAGATGTGTCTACCTGTGATCGGTCAGTGTGCGGACAGACAGAGAGAGAGATGAGCCGAGAAGTTTGATTGCTTGTCTCCGTCTACCACGAACAAGTTGTTATTGAGACAGACAACTAGAGAGAGAGAGAGAGAGAGAGAGTTGTTCTAGCCTCTGGCTATCAGTAATAACACAGAAAGGAAAAATGCCTGCTCGTAATTTTGACGTCTGTCACTGACTGCTGGGCTGGGCTGGGCTCTGATGTGTTGTGTTGTATGTTGTTCTGGGTATCATGTGATGTGTATGTGTTGTATTTTGTTGTGTTGTTTGTTGTGTTGTTCTGTGTGTCGTGTGAATGTATATACATGTATGGTGTTGTGTTGTACTGTTCTGTGTGTCAAATGATGTGTGAACTGTGTTGTTTTGTGTATGATGTGATGTGCGTGTTGTATTGTTCTCTGTGTTATATGATGTGTGTGCAATTCTGTGTTGTGTTGTGCTGCATTGTACTGTGGTGTGCTGAAACAATGTATTGTGCTGTGTTGTCTTGTGTATGATGTGTGATGTGTATGTTTTAGTGTTGTATTGTGTTGTGTTGTGCTGTGCTGTATTTGTTGTGTTGTAGGGCTGTGTGTTATGTTGTGTTGTATTGTGGGTGTTGTATTGTCCTGTGTGTCACATAATATATGTATTGTGATGTGTTGTGTGGTGCTGTGCTGTATTGTGCTGTATTGTGTATGATGTGATGTGTATGTTGTAGAGTTGTATTATGTTGTACTGTGTTTTATTTGTTGTGTTGTGTTGTATGTCATACGACGTGTGTGTTGTATTGTATTGTGTTGTATTATGCTATGCTCTGTTGTGCTGTAATGTGATGTGATATGTGTGTTGTGTTGTGTTATGTTACATTGTGTTGTATTGTGTTGTTGGGTTGTGTGCTGTGCTGTACTGTTCTGTGTTGTGTTGTGCTCTTTTTGGCTTTTCGTGTTGTGTTGAGCTGTACTGTACAGTGGGTACAATATGAGGCACTTTATATGAAATCCCTTCTGTATTGTGATGTATTACACTATATCGTATTACGATGTGGTGTGCCGAGTCGTGCAGTCTGCTGTATACTGTTCCGCGGAATGCTGCGCCGTGCTCTACCACCGAATGCCGTGGTGTTCTGTATTGGACTGTGCTCTGCCCGGGTATGCCGTACTCTGCTCTTCTCTGCTCTGCCATGTGTTCTCTGTTGCTAGAGCCAGGCAGCTAATACCAAACCAGAGACAGTATATTGCTAAATGGCTCGTCAACGAGAAAGTAATTTGTTTGGACAGAGGCTTGAAGCCAAACAATGTTATCTTCGGCCAGTCAGTGGTTGAGATACCTCATTATTATCTTCTCGCAGCCATACTCTAGTTTTGTACAGTGGTAGTCGAGGACAGATAGTCGGGCAGAAGAAAATTATATATTGGTCAGATAGGGGTAAATTCCTGATCCGTAAAGAGGACAGGCAAATACAGGGAGGACAGGGAGGACAGGCAGACGCCAGTATAGAGTCAGATACCGAAAGAACGGGCAGATATAGGGTCAGATACAGAGAAAGCGGACAACTAAAAACGGAGAAAACACGCCAATATAGAGTCAGATACAGAGAGGACAGGCAGATATAGAATTAAATACAGAAAGGACAGGCATATGTATGATCCATTAGAAAAAGACTAGACGGATGCTACACTCGTAGAGAAGACGGATATATATAAACACGTGCTCCGTGAACGTTGACAGACCGATTTATACCTAGAGAGAGATAACAGGCAGACTAACCAACAGAGAGGATAGATAGAGAGGCTTGGTTCAGTAGAGAGGACAGGGACGGACACGTATCAACAGAGAAAATAGACGTGTTCAATAAAGAGAGGAAGGATATGAACTAGTAGAGAGGACGGGGACTTGCAACCACAGATAGTCAAACAAACAGAGGACGATAAAACATAATATTATAGCCGAACAAAGAGGACAGGCAGAGATGTGTGTGTGTGTGTGTGTATGTGTGTGTGTGAGAGAGAGAGAGAGAGAGAGAGAAAATATGAGATTATATACATAACAAATTGCGCTACAATACCGAGAGGAACATAGAGTTAAAACAATATGCTACAAATATATCTCTACACTCATTGACGTACCAACAGTCACAATATGTGTCACCTATTACAATTGAAGCTACTGAATTTATAATTTGTTTAGACATCTCTTTCTCTCTCTCTCTCTCTCTCTCTCTCTCTCTCTATATATATATATATATATATATATATATATATATGACATAAAATTGCTATCAAACAGAGATGTTTTCCACCTATTTACAAAGATGCGTTTGTTAGTTTGCTTGTGCGCGCGTTGTGTTTACATGTCGGTCTTTGTATTTGTATGCGTGCGTGTGTGTGTGTGCGTGCGTGCACGTGGCGTTCATGTGTGTATGCTAGCGCATGCAGAAATACACGGTGTCGTGAAAGCAACGTAAGGTTGATTCATCAGAGAAGCGAATCTTAAACGTGTAATATTTGTCCGTTTGTCTATCTAACTGTTTGTTGATGTCAGCAGTAGAAATACAGCATTTCTGGTTTCCTCTATATCACCCGTGTAGCCATACCCATGTATACATACCCATGTCTGCATACCCGTATATACACACCCAATGATACGTACCCGTGTAAACATACAACACATCGTTCCTCCCATATGCTATATCGTTTCCATCCAGACACAAGGACGCATTTCCCGTCCTCCGTGTCACCTCCTACAATAACACGGACGCGAGATGAATACAAGATTATAACTGACCGCCTTGTATACATAATAACATACCACAATAAGAGTGATGTATGATAACTGTATGATTAGCATAACGGAAATGAATAACGCGATTCGTTGCCGACCGGTTGAGTGCCAGATCAGAGACAGGGAGATAACAGAGATAGTACTGTAGCCTAGCTATATGTAATGCCTCACATAGATATAACAGATGTTGGTACACAGTAGATAGAAAGCTAACGGCATTAATATAGTCAGATGTATTATTACTGGAGCCGACGGGGGCGGGGGGGGGAGGGGGGGTGCGTCCAGTATTTATAGCTAAATGTTTGATGTAGAAGATAATATTACAGTGTCCACTCTCCGGCCGCTTTGTAATCAGGACAGGATGGTGAACTAATAGAGAAACAGACAGATGGAAAGACGAATAGACAGACATACAAACAGGTAGACAGACATGTAGACAGACACCTAGACAGACTTACAGACAGACAGACAGACAAACAGAAAGACAAACAAACAGACAGACAGGAAGACAAACAAGTAGACATATATGTAGACAGACAGACAAACAAACAAACAGACAGAGAGACAGAAAGACAAACAAACAGAGAAACAGACCTAAAGACAGACATACAGACAGACAGATAGTCAGAACGAAGAAAAACACACGCGCGCGTGCACACGCGCACACACACCAGTTTCCTCTTGGGTCATTCCCTGGGGAATCGACCAGATGTAGAATGTTTCGATTCCTAGAAGTATCACCTTTAACGGCACCCACCCTGATCCCACCCTACACCTACGAACACACACACACACACACACACATACATACACGCTGCCCCCCCCCTGGTAACACACTTGTTGTAACTAACCAAATTCACTCAAGAAAACGGGAGAAAAAAATAGCTCCAGTTGCCATGCGACGTCGGACAACAGACAACCACACGTCATCACTTCCGGTATAACCGCGACTTAATAAGTCACGGGTAACGTGCTAAAATGGTCCGTTCAAATCTACTTAATCGCGCATAAAGGGTGCTGCAAGATCCAGATATCGTATCTGGATCGGCTAATCGGGAAAGAACGAGTGGGGTGGGGGTCACCTTGAGGCGGTGTCCATCTCGGCGTTCGCTATAACTCTATTAGGATAATTGTGCCGCGAAGCGACCGTATCCCCAAATCAATGAAAATAAGGTTATTAGGGAGCCGAGAGCCGCCTGGGACGTCCTCGACTGATAACGTGGTCGGTGCGCCCATCCAGGATTACGTTATCGCCGGTCGGGCCCGTTCGGGAAAGGACTGGCTGAGCGATTCCGATATTTTGCGATATGATGATCCCGAACGCCTTGTCCAGACACGGTCGGTTTTACTTAACGGACGGTCGACTGTACAGAAAAAGACGAAACGAAATATGATTTCCATTTTAACATTCAGTATCAACCAGTCATCTTGTACACCTTACAAATAGCCATGAATGATCAGCCAACAACCACGTACTACGTATTCTTCCGAATTGCTATAGGATTATATGTTCACTCTTTTCTGGGTCAGGATGGAGTACAGACTATCCGATTACTATGAGGAACAAGCTATTCTTTTGTATTTCTATACATTATTTTGAAGTACTAGCTATTCGGTTGAAATTCTCCAGTACAATATATATATATATATATATATATATATATATATTGTATTGATCCAGATTATTACGGAGTTAAAACCATCCATCTAAGTAATAGTTATTATTGAACCTATTTGTCTATACCTTTCCGGACAATATAAGATACTGGAGTAAGATTGAAGCGACGAAGTACTCCAACAATGGCTACATCTGGATTATGCAAAACGGTGGCATGGTACAACTTAGAGAGTTCACTATCTACTCATACTGTACGCAGACACACTATTCCGCTGCACTTAGAGTTCAAAATCTATTGCCTTGTAATGTTTGTTTCTCTTCAGGATTTTCTCCGCTTCCATCTTAAGGCCTTCCCTAACCCCGATGTCATCCGAACATCAACATTTTGGCTAGAGGAGTTCGTTATCAAAGCCAGCTTATAGCCGAAGGGATGATGTTTTCTCTGACTAATCAGCTGGAATCGCTTCATTTATGCAAACTAATTACAGGCTCCCCGGCGATTAGACACCGCCACCGAATATAATGAAGCGAGGCTTCCCGATCTGTCTAATAATGTTCACACACGCAGACACTAGACAATACTGACGGGTGTGGACCAGTGTGGGCAGATGTGGGCTGATGTGGGGAAGGTAGAGGACATTATAACATCTACTGGAACTGGGCACGAAACCGAGCACGAGAATATATGGGAAAAGGCGCATGACATAGGGAGTAGTGACACCAGGATAGGATGTACATGATACAGGGCAGGATAGTGATGGACTACACCAGGCTGAGGTATCCAGGATACGCGACTGGATAAAAGTGATGCAGAATATCTAGGACCCAGGGATTGATAACAATTGGACTACACATGGTGCATTGCGTGATAACAGTGGGGCGAATTGTACAGGACACAGGACATGATAACATTGAGGAGAATTGTACATGATACAGGACATGGATGAGGAGAATTGTATAGGATACAGGACATGATAACATTGAAGAGAATTGTACAGGCTACAAGACATGAATGAGGAGAATTGTACAGAATACAAGACAAGAATGAGGAGAATTGTACAGGATACAAAATATTAATGAGGAGAATTGTACAGGATACAAGACATGAATGAGGAGAATTATACAGGATACAAGACATGAATGAGGAGACTTGTACAGGATACAAGACATGAATGAGGAGAATTGTAAAGGATACAGAGATGAATGAGGGGAATTGCACAGGATATACAAGACATGAATGAGGAGAATTGTACAGAATACAAGACAAGAATGAGGAGAATTGTAAAGGATACAGAGATGAATGAGGAGAATTGCACAGGATACAAGACATGAATGAGGAGAATTGTACAGGATACAGGACGTAATAACAATGAGGAGAATTATACGGGATGCAGAACATAATAACGATGAGGAGAATGGACCACGATACAAGACACGATAGCAACGAGGAGAATTGTACCGGATACAAAATCACTGAGGCGAATTGTACAAGATACAGGACATGATAAAAATGAAGAGAATTGTACAAGATACAAGACATGATAACACCGAGCCGTTCTGTACAGACTCCTCTTCGCCCATTAACTATAATTGTCTATGAAGCTCTTTTTTACTTCTTCTTATGATAGCTTGTGATAACAGACAGTGATAACGGCTTACTGTTTAATGGTTGGCCATTATGGTCTGTAATAATGGAATCTACGATAAATATTGCCTTTTTTTGACGAATCCTAGAAAGAAAATAGTTTGTCCTGGATCCTTTATGATCTTCATGTCCCACTTCAAATATCGATCCCTTTATGGTGCCAAATAGTACCCTTTATAAGTAGGCACTATTTAAGCCGATTCGACTTTCTCGTACACATTATCAGGCAAGGAGACATGTGTAAAATGCAGACACACCACACCACACCACACCACACCACACCACACCACACCACACCACACCACACCACACCACACCACACCACACCACACCACACCACACATAAAACACTATCAACATTCACGGATCATGTTGTTAACTGTTCTGTCCTGTAGAAGTCGCCCCCCAGTCCAATTATCATTACAGATGGCCAACTAGTGGTCGTAATGATGTTTCATTTGGTGTGAGCTTTGTTCTTATTCTCAGATAATTAACGCTACCGGAAATGTGCAATGAATCTCCAAACACATCACATATCTCCAAATATAGTCTCAGTGGCAGTGTCATTTATTCAATATCCTTATTTATTGATCTATTATTCACACTCCTTATAAATATATATATATATATATATATATATATCGAGAGAAAGAGAGAGAGAGAGAGAGAGAAAGTGTGTGTGTGTGTATATATATATATATGTGTGTGTGTGTGTGTGTGTGTGTGTGTGTGTGCGTGCGCGCGCGCGCGTGTGTGTGTGTGTGTGTAATTTTATTTATGACAAATGTTAAGCGAAGTTCAGTTATTCAAAAGGAAACCAGCAAATAAACCAGTTAGACCAATCAAAATAAAAAATATTTCGTTAAGGATAAATCATGGGAGAGGTCTGTTGCTGAGGGATCTAATGAATAAAATGCCCATTCTGGAGACGACGTATAAAATGCTACAAAAGAAAAAGCAAAACATTAACACACCAACAACGGGATTTTATTTCTCAACTCTATCCAGTTGTAATCAAGTAATATCCAGACATCTTTTTTTAGTGATATATTTCCCATTTTGAAATACCTCATTTTCTCGAATGACATCTGACAAATGATAATCATTGATTTCAGTCATGGCACTGTTTTTACTACCTCATCGTTTCTAGTTTTGTTTTAACTCTATTTAGAATATCAAACACCATCATCCGGGCAAGCTACCCCTTTTGTCTGAACTGCCCCCGCCCCCCCCCCCACACACACACACATACACACACCATTCCGTTTCCTTATAACTCCGGCCGCCATCGGGCGGACGGGAGAAGACGAACAGCGGCACGACATCCGCCGAACTAGCGTCATCTAGCCGACCAATCAGCGGCCAAGGAGCAATCCAGGAAGAGACAGGATTAGAGACGTTTAACGAAGTGCCTTCACCGCAGCCCGTCCTGAACTCAATTAGGACAAAAGTATTCTGTCGCCAAGGAGCCGTCGGAAACAATGGCAAGATAGGATCTTGGTGTCTGGAGCAGGGAGACAGAGATCTCTGATAAATGATTCTGTTTTGTTAATATTCCCTACCTCGATTCTGTATTGCGATCAGTCAGTGTTTAGAGAGAGAGAGAGAGAGAGAGAGAGAGAGAGAGAGAGAGAGAGAGAGAGAGAGAGAGAGAGAGAGAGAGAGAGAGAGAGAGAGAGAGAGAGAGAGAGAGAGAGAGAGAGAGAGAGAGAGAGAGAAATATGGAGGTTAAAGGATAATAGACCTTTCCCGACCAGAAGCTTTTTCATGGAAAGTCCCGGTAAGAGCGGGATCCCGACTTTGACTATTTAGGATTCTAATTTAGTTATAAGTCAACAGGAATTTGGCAGCTTCATGAATTACACGAGATCTATATGATAATTCACGAGGGTACGTTCTTCTTCGTAAAGAACGTGTTTTGAATAACGCGATTATCCCAGTTGAAAAGCAACACCGGTCTGAGTGATGTGCTCTTGAATTGCTCATGAATATCCATATTGTTATGACACGCCACCTGGGGGGGGGGGAGTGTTCGAGTGTTTCAGATATTTTCGCCAGGTGTCAAAAGAAAGACTTTTATTCACACTCAAAGGTGAAATGCGATGAATACGTAACACGTCGAATGTAAACTATCACTTTGTAGTTTAATCATACATTTATGTGCAGAAGATAACAGATTCCGGACCGAGTATACAAGCTGGCTTACCCGCAAACGGAGCATTGTACGGTCATGTCAGACACTCTATAAGAACGTATATATTTGACAGAAACGCTGAAATTGTAGACTAATTTATACAAACGATAAATGCGTAATCTTTGAATAAGCCTTTTATTTATCCTTCACGTAACTGTACCGATTCCTATTTACATTTTGCTCAACTCAGCAACAAAAATATATGAAGAGGAATATACAGATTGTGATAATACAAAGAAGAAACAGGTTGGTGGTATAGGACAGAATTAGGTTGACACGTAACACAGATTCAACCCGACAACATATACGTTCATCGTGACACCAGTCAGATTAGGGACATCACGTGGCAGACTAGGAACATCACATGACAGATTGAGGATATATCAGATGGCAGACAAAGGACATCACGCAACATATTAAGGACGTCATACGACGGACTAAGGACTTGACGTCCCATGACAGACTAAGGACTTCGCATCACCTACAAAGGACTTCAAACATGACAGATTACTGTTCAGAGATGACAGATACCGACTGACAGAATTGTTTTGACTGATGACACAGAAAGTTTAAATCTGTTACGTTGATTTATCTCAAATGCCAGTTCAGGGTGGGAGGTCATCACGCGGTGCAACTAGGTCACGCCATTATCCTGCTATCATGGTAACAAATCACGTGATTTGTCCGCCATTGTTATTATCGGAATGTAATATAGCATAAATCAACAGCGGATCCCGTTTAGATTTAGATCCGGGACATGTTAACGCGACTGCCGACCGTTCCGGATAAAATAACGAAAAGAATGCGGACTATTCTTGACGAGACCAATGTGACACTAGGTAGCCTCTTCAGGATCGAGTGAGCCAACAGATGGTGGTCATTGACATATCGCAAATGATCGAAGACCGTTCTGTGATACACGGAAGTGACATTAACCAATTCTGGATACGCTGACATGGCACTCGACTATAATGGATACACTGAAATGACCACAGTCTACCCTAGTCGACCTCGGCGTGACGTCAGACTTTTTCAGGATACACTCTCATAACTGCGTCCGTAAGAAAATTGGTAATTATGTCATATCATTGTCAGGATTGTACCCATCTGTCGGAGATCCCAAGAGAAGATACGACTAGGAAACACGTGATGTTTTCGTCCACTTCCTGTTTAAGATTTGTGGAAAATACGAAAGGGATGGGGACTGTAGTCGGTGTCGAGGAAGCTCGCATTATTGGCGGCCCAATCTTTCTACAATATTTCCTAAGACATCGTCTACACATCTCAGTGTTTCCGCCAGCCCAGTGTTCCAACGTCCCGGTGTTCAGACAGCCGAGTGTCTCGACAGCCAATTGTCCCTATAGCTCATCATCCCGATAGCCCGGTGTCCCGACAGCCCACTGTTTCGACGGCTCAGTGTTTCCGACACTTCAGTGATCCGACAACCGAGTGCTCCGATAACCGAGTCTCCCCACAGCCAATTGTCCCGATAGTCCAGTATCGTGACGGCTTTGTTCTCGACACCACAGATAAGAATGATTAGAGAATGAATAAATCTAGATCTATAACACAGATCGAAAGAAGAATATTCCGTGTTTTGATGAGAATCACAGATTTAAAGTGTAAGACATTGCCATACTCAAACAAAGACGTTCTCAACTGAAACAGACGAAAGAACTTATTAAAGATAAACTTTGGTTCTAGTTAATAAATATTTATTACCATCAGGGCAATGGAATGAGACGCAGACTCACACGGCATGTATCTCCTGAAGCGTCGCTGACATACGCGATGGCCAACAACGGGCTCTCGGATGAGTTGAAGAAGACCGTTCGAACGTTTGATGTCACGGTCAGTATCGGTGACACACAATTTATGATTAGACCGAAACCTCTGACCCATCGAAGTCGGGATCTTTTCAACCGACTTGCTGATAATTGGGGTGATGCGATCACAGTTTCCAGTATTTGTCACGGTGCTAGTTCTACCATTCCGGATTCGGTCCCTGAAATTGGCTGATGTTATAATCCGATGTTCCAATAACAAGTGATTCTCGTGTCACAAAGCATCTTAGACAGTGGATGTTTCTAAGACGGTAATAGACGACTCGGCATAATGGTATGACATATTGATACATATTAAAACAGTTGTCAAAAATGATCCTAAGAATTATCTTCTTGATCAATTAAAGGTAATAAAAGATTCACCAATATGTAATGTTGACGTCCTTGGATATTAAACATAATGGATATATTTCTTTTACCATTCTCAGTCACCTATAGCAACATATCAGCGATGTCCCAATTGTTCGAAGTAAAAGAAAAACAAACAATTAATCATCAGGAGCTAGTTATATACACAGCTATGTGTTATCGGCATACAAACGATATCTAACGCCATTTTGCTGTACATTAATCCCCATAAAGGTCTGTGTGTACACCGTGAAAATCAAATCGGCCGACAAATAATCTTTATAAATGGAATAATTAAAACACTTTACCAAATATATGTTCCAACAGAGAAAAACGGTTAAAGATATCAGAACGACTATCAGTACTAGTTTATCTGAATCAACTGACTGTTTTAATACAATCCGACCACTTTCACGTGCAGATTACCGGGATTCATTGCTTAGACGGAAAGCGTCGTTTGTTAAATCCCGATTTCCCCCTCCCCCCCCCCACCTTTTCTTAAATCCCAGATGAGGAAAAGATCGGCGCAACAAATGCTAAACAACGCAACAAGTCATAAAGCCATCAATGATATATGACTCCTGAATACCTGTGTGAACTTGTGTCAAATTAAAACAAGTCGTTCCGAAAACTCATTTCATCCAGTCAGATATTATTACAGGTACCTGTGTCTCAGCTCCAGTCATATATGGTGGTTGTGCACCTGGTGTCGTATAGCTCCCACTTTGATTGAACAGGTTGCCGGTGGATATTAGAAATAGTTCAACTTTTGTCGAGTTTAAATTGCTTCTGTAAACATACCTGTTTAAGGTTGCTTTTACCGATAAATGAAGATTGTCGTTCAAATATCTTATTGGGTTCTTACAGACATATTATTTTGGGTATCATTATATACAGCGCATTTGAATGACCCCTGCTAGTATGTGTGCTTTATTAAATATACATTATTATTATTATTATTATTATTATTAATTATTATTATTATTATTATTATTAAATGACAGAGAAAGCAAATCAGCAATTCATTGATGACACATTGGCACCGAAAGAATTAGAAGATTTTCAAATTTGATTCGGACTTTAAATTTTGTTAGAAATTTAAAATTTAAACAGAAAGAAGGTTTGTAAGAAAAAGTTTCAAATCAGATTCGGCACTTGTGCTTTTATCTGAGATGCTAATGTGTCTGAAACAGGAGAACGGTGGAAGAAATAGTCAACACTCAAATGTGTGTGTGTGTGTGTGTGTGTGTGTGTGTGTGTGTGCAGGTTCAATACGTACACGAACTAGAAGTGGTACACAAACTAAGCGCTAGCCGAAATTCCTGGCACCCACGCTGACCAAATACTGACATCCGTCTAGAAAACTAAAACAAACCTCAAACACCGAGAAAAAGGAAGATATCGTGCCGGAGACTCAACGACCGGGTATCCCCAACAGACCCCCCCCCATCAACAAACATAGCCGTATGTTTGTCCTCGACGTCGCGAGAACAGTCCGCTAATTTACGAGGGTCAACGGCGAGCGAAGCTTTAAGGGGCTTCCAGTCAATAAAACTCCATCAAATGGCTATTAGAGAAGGGCTGCTTAGACAATAAGATAGACACTAAGTCGGTCAAGATGTTTGTCTCTTTAAGACCAATTTGAATACCCGAAATGGTGCGAGCAATTTGCCGACACCACACACACACACACACACACTACACCCATCGCCAGAGTGCTTTATACGTGTTCATTCTGGACGAGATGTCCTAGAACCTCGGATGTTTACACGGAGAACTGGCCTATGACTGACCGTAAAAGACGACAACCGTATTAGTGAATGGGGGGGGGGAGTATTTGGGATCGTTATTGAATACGGCATCGTGCCTTTGAATGAGATAGCTTTAATTAATACGATGGTGTTAAAGAATACCGAGGCTCTAATTGGCTTTGATAGTTCGATGATTTGACGAGATCGTACTCATATTCGCGGTAGGGGCTTATTCCGATGGGGGGATGATGCAGAACAACTGGAGACAATATATCTCCCAGGGTCTTGACAATGCATCCAACTGAACAGGTGTACGGATGAAGTGTGTGTGTGTGGGGGGGATTTCCTCAGCTTTGTCAAACTTTTTGCTCAATTTCTAGCTTGGTAGAGAACTTTAGTTCGACTGTAAGCAAACTATATAGAAAGCACTGGTATTAAAGGGATAGTCGACCCTCAGAAAACATTTTGAGTACTAATACAGCTATACTCATAAATATCATAAATAATGTCAAAATGTGTAAATGATCACCCACATATTAAATAATCCAGTTCAAAGTGCTGATTAATCGACTTTTAATGGCCTGTGGGCGCCGCCATTTTGAAGCTAGACAGTAACCGGAAGCTCCTGAATGATGACGTCACTTCGGTTGACCTGAAGTCTGTAGAGCCCATACAAAAGCATGCAAACAAGCGTGAGCAAAGTATTCCAGAATATAACGCAACCGCGTTGTTAAAATTACGTCATGAATGACATACAGCCATATCAGTTTGAGCCATTAGGAACCTGACAAGAGGAAGATGATTAAAAAATGGCTCAAATATTAACGCTCAAGTGAAACTATAATCTGCGTCAGTATAGAGATCGCCGATGTGACGTCAGAGCATTTCAAGTTGCTCCTTCCCGCCTTCGAATCTGGCTTCCGGAGCAACCGTAATGGCGGCGCTCCAGTAATTTGGATTATTTCCCTATATCTATGATATCAGGTATATTTCGTGATTATTCTTGTAGAATTTTTGGTTACTGTTCTTAGCATTACATATTTAAAAAATATTTTCTGAGGGTCAACGTTAAAATATACCACGTTATATTTGAATAACACAACTGGCTTAAAGCGAAGTCTTAGTGTACAAGACTCGGGACATAGCTATACTATAAGGCGGTGGTCAACTGGTGAATATTTCTATCCTCACACTTAAATTCGAGGTTCAGACAAAAGTTCGTTTTTTCTTCTCGATTTGTTCTCAACATTTGGTGTATCTCGACGATTTTGTTCACATCGCACCGGAACCAATTATCGGCCGACGAACAACGAATCTGAAAGGATTGTAGAAATATAAACCGCCAAACGGCTATAATTGGTTAGAACGAGTCCGGTTTTTTTGTTTTTTGTTGATGCCCCATGCGGTGTTATTGTTGTAAGAACTCGTGCGGGTGAAAGAACGACACCGACAACAGTTTACGGCCTGATCACACTGAGTGTTTGTCATATAGTGTATCATTTGGCTCTGTAAAAATGTCCCCGTCACACACACACACACATACACACACACACACACACACACACACACACACACACACACACACAATATATATATATATATATATATATATATATATATATATAGGGAGAAATACCGTATTTAGACGTGAGAAAACGCTAATATATTCAGAATTCAGTTCCCTGATTAATCATTCAGAAGTTGTATTATTTGTTCGTGTTTGTACATACATTCATACATATAAACAAACACATACACACACACACACAGAGGGGGGAGCGGCGGGGGGAGAAACGCAGAGAGAGAGAGAGAGAGAGAGAGAGAGAGAGAGAGAGAGAGAGAGAGAGAGTACCAGCTACCCTATCCGTACTCGGGGTTTTTCACGTTCTCCATAAAATGATCCAGACGACCATCCTCCACCAACACAGCCCCCCCCCCTTTCCCATCCCCGCTCCCTGGGCCTACATTACCCTTTGTCTCCGAATCTATGCCTCCGTACGACGGCCGTAAAATTCTGGACGGCGCCTCACGTCGGCCAGAATGGCACGTAATCAGAGAACCCCTCACTAACAAGCTCTATCCGAGCTCGGCATCAAGTCAACCCAAGTCGTACAAATGATGCTTAATCAAATTGCTACCGATATCTGACACTAGCTGCTTCCCGTAGTCAGATGCAGAGTCTCCTCCCACCGCCCCCATTACGAGCTCCGGGCGCGCGCGCGTCATCTACTCACCCTTTACGATGGCGAGACATTTGGCTGCGGAGAGAGAGAGAGAGAGAGAGAGAGAGAGGAGCCACTGAACGATAAAATGGGAAGGCTGCCTGTAGCCAGGACATAGCCAGGAAGACGACGATGTAACATCAGTCATTTCTCTTCGGCATCAACAGGGAGACAGAGAGAGACAGCAGCCAACAAGACGGGATCTAAAACTATACCTCATAATCCGGCTCTCTGGAGACGACGGTGGTGGGGGTGGTGGGAGGTGGGTGGTAGTACAGCTTCGCTTCCCGGTTGAGAAATACTTAATGAAACGATTGGCTGACTTAGGGTTTTTCAGCTCTCCCCGATTTTTCTCGCCGATTTCTCCCGAAGTAGCCCGACTGGTGTCTGGAGAGATTGTATGAAGCGGGACTCGTTCTGGATAGATTACAGGCCTAAATGGATGTCGCTAACGACTCTGACTCGGTCGTACTAGTTACTGCTTCGTCTCGTCGACGAAGGCGGAGGGAACCCTTTGCTGTCATTTTTTCCCGGTGAAAACTGAAGACGGCCTCGAAACTAATGGATTGATCCGGATAGCGAAGAGTCTCGGTTAACACGAATGGATCGCCTTTGATACCGAACGATCTCAATCTCAGAAATGAGTGGTCTCTCTCGATACGGATGTATTTCCGGACGCGAAATGATCCGTTCCGGTAGCCGGGGATCCGTTCGATTGAAAATCACGTCAGTTTGGATCGACGCTAATTATAAATATCATAAACCAGAATGCGAACCGTTAAGTTGAAGTGGCGAGGGAACGGCGTTATCAATGGCTATTGGTTTCTGAATAATAACAAAAGAATGCCTCATTATGTTGTCTGTTGCCCGAGGGGCTCTGAGAGAAAATGTTCACGAACGATTCAATGGAACAGTTCATCTACCAACATTTACTGATGTACGATAGTGGCCGCTCTTATCTGTTCCAACAACTTTTAAATGTACGATAATAACTTTCATTAATATTTATTTTTAGCCTCGGCCCTGATCTTACCGGATATGACCCAAGGCCTTATATATATATATATATATATATATATATATATATATATATGTGTGATCAAATTGAAACCTATAAATGATATATAAAATGGCCTGCCGATACGAGTAATACTGGGATTCGAACCCAGTACCTAGAGATTCACAGTGCGCATTACATCACTGCCCGGTAACCAGGGTTCACGACCACACACGAACTTAACCTGATGTTTATTTAATGACATCTTCAAATAGCAACAACTATAACCAACCGGATACAAATGTATTCTCCCTTTCTTCTCCTAACAGTCAACAACTAAGATTGTTACTAAAGTCAAATTAACTCTAACAACACTCAACTAGTTCCATTATATGAGGACACTTCCATCTCTCATCCATTATAAATAGCTTTAGATGTGAGTTATATTGGACAGAAGTCTTAACTTAATAAAGTCTATAGTCTAGTTTAACTATGGGACTACTCTGAGTGGAGACACTACTCTGAGTGGGGACACTACTCTGATTGCAGACACTACTCTGATTGCAGACACTGCTCCGATTGCAGACACTACTCCGACTGCAGACACCACTCTGATTGGAGGCACTACTCTGACTTGTCAAAAGAGACGCCACATTCTCAGTTTTGTTAACTGATACGGGGGGGGGGTCAGCTTCTACTCTTCCTGTCTCCTATTTGCCACATCCCAAACATCCGATAAGTAATGACCTTACATCGACCTTAAGATGTTCTACTTACCCAAGTCATCCCGATTCCTCATCCAATCAGTAGATCATTGTACATCAGACTTCATTCCGACTTCAGAAACGACAATTATTCGACTTTAACTTCTCTTCCTCTTCACACTTCGACGTTTCACACAACCACGTGATATACTATATATGTGACGTCACGATCAATCAGTTAGCTTCTGGTTTCCAGCCTCCGATGACGTATCGGCTTGTTTCCGTCGTCACGCATCTCATATCACGGATCTCAAATCTCGGATCTCACATTTGCCACTATCACCGACACCAGTCCTTTAGGATCCACTGCGGCATTACATCCAGACGCCGAAACTAAGCTACAACCCGGCAAAATGGGACGACAGATCCAGAACCGATTGAAGCACTTTATCTAGGTGCCGCCGCTCCTAGACAGACTGGGGCGGGTCTCTGGAACGAGATAAAGACCTCTGGAACGCTTTAAAACGGTAGGTTTTAACGACTTCGATCACCGGATCTGGTAATATCGAGCAAGCGATTCTTATTTGTTCGGATTACTGGATGTATGCCTCCCTCCGTACGGAGCGCTCGGTCCCCGGGATACGGTGGGTGTTCAGAACGAAATAAAACCGATATCACTCGACCCTTCACCCCTTCTAGGATTCCAAATGCATACCGGGCGCGGCCTATAACGGCGATGTCTGCTCCAGAGAAGTGGAAAGATTCTGAGATTGGTTTAGCTGAAGAGTTTGGCACATTTACGTTTAGGGCAGATAAGTGTTTATCTCCGAGCACTGTTAGCCTGGAAACACTAGAGAGAGAGAGAGAGAGAGAGAGAGAGATGTCTGTGCTCCATGGGAGATAATCTCCGGTTAGAAATGATGTTTGGATTTTAATGGTTGGCTAACTATTGTGTGTACAACACGAAACACGGGGGCATCGAGTACTCATGGCAGCCACATCCGTGTAATATCATCATTGCTGCTACCACCATCATCATTATCATCATCATCACCATCATCATCATCATCATCATCATCACCATCATCATTATCATCATCATCATCATCATAAGCACACTTAGAAGAACAACAACAATAAAGACAAACACAGATCAGATTGGTCGGTTAGAAGTGCTAATTATGTGCGCCCTAAATGTTAATTATGTAGCCTCTGGTTAGATGTTTAGATGTTTAATTATGTGGCTTCCGATAATGTGTTCTGCCTTGAGAGTTCTTTATTTTTGATGACCACGTGGTAATGGTAAGCCCCCCCCCTCCATCACTCTCTCTCTCTCTCTCTCTCTCTCTCTGTGTGTGTGTGTGTGGCGGGGGATGTGCGTGCGTGCGCGCGTACATGCGTGAGTGCGTGCGTGTGTGATGGCTACAAATTATGATTAATGAGGAGCTTAGTGGGTTTTTAAAAAATTCAATAAATCCAGAACATCACAAGACGCTGAAGGAGATTCCATCAAAAAGAAGAAGAAAAAAAACAATCAGAGTTGCTTAATCGAAATGGGAATTTATTTTAGATCAACAACGATTAATGTTCCTTATCAGAATAAATCTCGGAAGTAAAATGTCCATCGCACACGCACACACACACACACACACACACACACACACACATACACACACATACACACTAACCCACACTAACACACACTAACACACACTCAAACACGTTTTTAAAAAATAATCAAATTTGTATTTATGAAATTAAACCTGAATCAACGGATGGATGAATGATTGTAAGGATAAGTGTGTGTATGCATGGATGGATGGATGGATGGATGGATGGATTGATGGATTGATGGATGGATGGATGGTGGACAAGCGATAAATAAACAGATTACTTTTACTTCTGTCTCAATTTGTTCACACAAAAGTGTACTTAACTTGAACAAATAATGTACACAAATCACTCACTGTCAAAAATATTCCTCAATCCATCGGCGAATACCAAACAACATCTTCTATAAACCCCTCGCCCCCCCCCCCCGGGACTTCACCCACCGCTACAAATATATGCCATTATATTGGCAGGTTAATTACCAAAAATAGTTCTCCTCTCAGCGAAGGTAAACGCGAATTGTCAAAATGTAAACAAAAGAGAAGAGGAGCTGGTGTTATCGGACCGTGACATAACACGTCCTCAACACAGACCTAACCATCCTCTAAAACACGGACCTAACAATCCTCTAAAACACGGGCCTCTAATCACCACAGAACACCACAAACTGGCCTACCGAAAACAAGCCATTAACACGTGAACTAATTAAGTGCTCCTGTCAGTCCGCTGTGCGGGGGTCACCTTTCGTGGCCATCTCAGTCTGTGGAGACGGCCCGTTTCGAGTCCCGCAGACATAAATAAAACATCACTGACAAATACGCTAGCATCTTCTCACGATCTCTTTACATCCGCTTATAGTATTACTGATATATGACAACATCTAACACCTGACTGTCGACTCATTCTATGGGCTGGATGTCGCCAATGGAAAGACAAAAATTACCACCTTTGTGTTTGTAGTTTCCAGTGTGCGTTTGTCTGTTTGTGTGTGATGAATCCAGAGAACTGTTCGCGACTTAAAGTTCCAATACGCTCTCAGATTAATAGGCTCAATAATTAATATATGGTATTTATTACACGCGCGCGCGCGCGCACGCACACACACACGCACGCACACGCACACGCACGCATATATATATATATATATATATATAGAGAGAGAGAGAGAGAGAGAGATTATATACCTGCAAGCGTTAATATGTATCCACACCTACATAAATGCGAACACAATACTTAAACAAATAAACACAGATCAACACGCAGATATTCGCACAAACGCTACGCACATACCTCCATAAATACTTTCATTCACACATAAATGTATAAAGATAAACGATATATTTTATCTGATCGACTTTTGATAATTTGCTAAAGCAACTTAAAGAACAAACCTCACTATTATATGATTGTATTATCTTTAACGGCTTGCTTTATTCGTATCTGGTTGTATAACTGGAACGATAACAATCCTTAAACAGCTCTTATACTAACACACCAGCCATGTATACAGTGTATAATCATCCTTATAATGCCATGCCCATGTTTATACTGTAACCATCCTTATACCGTATATATCCGTACAATGTGTCCATCCTTATATTGTGCCCATGCTTATACCGTAGCGGATGTTATGCTGTGACCGTCCTTATATTGTACCTATTTTTATACTGTACCCATCTTTATACTGTACCCATCTTTATACTGTACCCATCTTTATACTGTACCCATCTTTATACTGTACCCATCTTTATACTGTACCCATCTTTATACTGTACCCACCTTTATACTGTACCCATCTTTATACTGTACCCATCTTATACTGTACCCATCTTTATACTGTACCCATCTTTATATTGTACCCATCTTTATATTGTACCCATATTTACACTGTACCTATATTTACACTGTACCCCTCTTTACACTGTACCTATATTTACACTGTACCCATCTTTATACTGTACCCATCTTATACTGTACCCATCTTTATACTGTACCCATATTTATACTGTACCCACCTTTATATTGTGATCAACCTTATACTGCAAACATTGTTATACAAAAATAATTCTGAAACTAAAACAGTTCTTATCCTCCGTCCAACTCTTTGTTATATCCATCCCTGTACAATAATTATCTTCATATTTAGTGGGTGAGGGACAGGGGGGAGTACTTCATCGTAAAAACAAATAGTACTCTCTGTGCGTGAAACGTGATGGCTCAATGGTAGAGAGTAGTGAATTTTAATAGAACCTCAGTTCGAATCCAGCTAATGTCAATAAATTATTCAGTATCCCTATGCCCAGGGTCTAATTCGTTTGGCCCGCGGTCTAGATGATATGGCCCCGCGGTCTAGATGATATGGCCCCGCGGTGTAGATGATATGGCCCCGTGGTTCAGGTCATTTTGCCCCGTGGGTCAGGTATTTTAGCCCAGGGGATCATTTGTCTCTTCATATGAATTGTTAAAGCAAATATCTAGCCATCGTATATATATATATATATATATATATATATATATATATATATATTCTATGTAGTCTAACCTTGGCTTCAATACGAAATGCGATGAGCACAAAACGTTTTTAATATTCTTATATTTTTCTGATCATTATTTATGATTATCAGTCGAAAATGAAATGATGAGATAGATTAGAGGGAAGTCGGACTTGATCGCCATCAAATAACAAGCTTATCTATAATAATTATATCAGGTCAATTGTAATAAATATACAACGGAGAGAAATGGTTACATTACTGTACCCATATATACATTATATTAAAAGGATCGATATAGCAAAATATGAACTTAAGACGCATTTATCTATTTTTTAAATCCAAACTTTAAACATTATTTGAAGGCGGAGAGCAGACGTGTTAAGGAGAAACAAAACACCGGATGTCGCATGGACTATTGTATGTGGTCTGGGGGGGTGGTGGAAATGAGATACACCTGAGGGTGTTGAAGATTTTACCGGATTGTACTTGTTTATTAAAAGGGAGGTCCATTGTAAAAAATAGCCTTATAGCCTCAACCAACCTTCGGCTGAACCAATACGTAAAGTCTATCATCAAGATCGCCCGGTAAAACTCTTAGACTCAACCAGCTGGTGAAGTCCTTAGACTCAACCAGATCGTGAAGTCCTTAGACTCAACCAGCTCGTGAAGTCCTTAGATTCGGCCAGCTGGCGAAGTGGTTAATTTCAACCACCTAGTAAATTTCCTACATCGCCAATATCGGAACCAGGCCTTAGAAAGGAAATAAATAACGGAACCCGAAGAACCTTCGTGGTTCCAAACGGAACCTCATCGACGCCCGATACACCCCCCCCCCCTCCACTTTCTTCAAGAGCATAGTGAGATTGATCAGTCAGTCGGCCAGTTTAGGTACAAATACATCAACATCGTGTGTGCCGTGATCAATGAACGGCAGATCAAATAGATAAGACGGTGTTATAGATGCTCTATAAATCTTTTGATAGTAACCAATCGAGATTAGATCAGTGATATAAGTGGCATCCCCTCGCCCAATAGATAACCGTTTAGATATTAATGATAGGAAGAAAATTAATCGCCATCGCTTTCTCGGCGCTTTGATCAAATTTGTTCCGAGCTGTCCGGGGTCGGTCCGGTGTATGGGTGGTTTTGGTCGTGGTGTTGTTGTTTTTTTTTGGGGGGGGAAGGAGGTGGATTGCTGTGTTGGCCACAGGTAGATGCCGCTTTGTATCAGGTGTGCCTGGCGCCGTGAATAGAACAGGTGTATTTCTTTGTATTATAGCTCGATGCGGTTTTATTCAAAGTAAAAAGGGTGAATTTGTTCTTTATGGATATGCGTAGCCCGGGGACCCCCCCCCCTCTCTATCTGAGTGCCTGTATGTGCTTGCGTGCCTGTTTGCTTTCTCTGTCTGTGTACGCATAAGACAGGTTTTTAAAACGCACGCTTATGCGAAAAAGACACCAGACGGGATTCATATCACAGGTGAATTAGCTTTATGTAGTAAACGCAATTCGTGATATTCTACGCCAGTCAGTTTTCACACACACACGCTCACGCGCGCGTGCACACACACACACACACACACACACGTACGTCAAATTCAGTCATTACATATTAAAACACTAAGCTAGTATTAGCCAACAGTTAAACAGGATCTCAGCCACCAGATGTCGTTGGCGAAGCAACCAGTCATCGTTTTCTAAAGAGTGTCTCCGGAAGACTAACAGCAGGATTGTATCTAGGAGATTATCCCTAAAAGTACACTAACTAGTTTTACCAGTAATTGGCATATCGATTCTAATCGGGAGCCAATATATCACAAAAGTTAAGCATTATTATCGTAAATATCTCATCGGAATTATATGTAAATCATTCTAATAATCAACAATATTTAATATTTGTTCCAGTATCACTCTTAATATTTCCTCGTGTAATATTATGTTATCGTCTTTACCGTACACATTTTTATTATTATATGTATACATTGTGTGTTTAATAGACGTATATACTGTGTGTCTACTAGACATGTATATTGTGTGATTACTAGACGTATACACTGTGTGGTTACTAAATGTGTAAACTATGTGGGTACTAGACTTGTAAATTGTGTGGTTACTAGACGTATACACTGTATGATTATTACGTGTGTACACTGGGTGGTTATTAGACGTGTACGCTGTGTGGTTACTAGACGCGTAAATTATGCGGTTACTAAACATATACAATGTGTGATTACTAGACGTTTATACTGTGTGGTGACTAGACGTAGAAACTGTGTGGTTACTAGATGTATACAATGTGTGGTTACTAGATGTGTATACTGTGTGATTACTAGACGTGTAAACTGTGTGTTTACTAGACGTGTACAATATGTGGTTACTAGATGTATACACGGTGTGCTTACTAGACGTGTACAATGTGTAAGTACAAGACGTGTATACTGTGTGGTTATTAGACGTGTATATTGTGTGGTGACCAAAAGTGTAAAAAGTGTGGTTATTGGATGTGTATACACTGTACAGTACGAATTGTTTACGTGATGTATGACGTCAGATAGAGAATATTTTCCAATAATAATCAATCGTCTGATAGAATTCGTATAGTGCTTAGTAGTTGTGATGCGGGACACGGGTTCGGTTCACATTAATGGCTGATGTATACTGATCGGATTAATGTCAGCCTGCTCTTTACGCTCGAGTGACGGACAATTGGCAACAAACAATATTTGATGGGCAGGAGTAACCCCGCAATTAATTAGTTATCTCTCTCTCTCCCTCTCACTCTCTCTCTCTATCATGATATATATCTATCTACCTATCTATCTATCTATCTATCTATCTATCTATCTTATTTATTTCCTACCTGTTTTACATACACACAAACACACACACACACACACACACACAATATATATATATATATATATATATACACACACACACACACTAATTTAATATAACAAATGTGATAGATAACACTTGTTATCATGCCAAGTTGTCGAAAAGTAAATTGAAATAGTGAAATGGAGAGATAATTTATCGTTGATAGTTAAAACCAGTTTAAAGCATATCCTGAATATCATAAAAACTGGATTTGATGATATATTTGTATAATTGGAGAGAAATGAAGAAATGGATAGCCCGGTTTTTACTACCTTAACTTTTACATACAATTCGTTTAATTTCAGAACCATTTCCACCTTAAGCGTGATGATCAGATGAGTCAGGAAGCCATATAGCTTTGCTATCTCATTGATAACTTTTATAAACGTACCTTGAATGATTCCATGTGTTCAATTCAAATTGACATTTGACGCCGGATAGCTAGTTTCCGTTTTAACTATGCCGCCTAAATGACAGGATGAAAACATTGTTTGAGGAAGTTATTCCTCAGAAACTATCCTATATTATTGTACATGTTCTAATTACTCTAATTTGACGGTAATACTTTGTCATCGGAGTCGCGAGGAAACGGAATGATTGCTCAGAGATTTGTCACCACGACTACCTGTATATCTCGAGAAGGAATTAAGAAAAACCTTGTTTCACGACAATTGCCAAGAACTAAACCAATTTCAAGACTCGGTGTCATATAAGGACTAAAATAAAACCCTGAAAAAATCCATAATAAATTTTCTTTATTTTCGTTTCTTTTTTTGTTTCTTTTCAATTCTGTTTCTCTCCGATGTATGCGTTGCGGGCGCTTCGTGCGTGCGTATGTGCGCGTTGCTTGCGTTTGCAATTTTCCTTTCCGAGAAACGAAATAATGGATTACTCTCCGTACTACGTCAATATTTCACGGATAGGAAACCTATTTACATCAAATTGAACTAGATTGTGCGCTTTTCAAAACATCGGCCAGGTGTGTTTGATTACATCCGTCACCCTATCACTTCGTATTTGAACATACCGCGTAACGGCACATCATAGACAGCGCTCTGTTTTAAGTGAGCGCCGATATACGGTGTATTTATTGTAAGCTGGTCGGCGGCTGTCTCTCTACCACCAGCCACGATATCTACCCACTCTCAGTACTTTATAGTACCATCGCAGTGATCTGATCTGGATATAGCGGGCTAAAAAAGAGATGGGACAAAGCGACGTATGCTGCCGTCACCGTCGACGTCGTTACAGGATTGGCGTCGCCGACGCAGACAGCTTAGATCGCTTAGTCAGCAAAATTGCTTCCAGGTGAATAATTAAGACGAAACACATTACGTAATTGTAGCGTTTTGTTTCCGGTCTCCTGTCACAGGATTCCTCCTCTATCGCGATCACTTAACTGGGATTAAGTTATAAAAGTCATAAAAAACGAGTCTAAAACCATCTATCTATCTATCTATTTGTGTGTGTGTGTGTGCGTGCGTGCGTGCGTGCGTGCGTGCGTGCGTGCGTGCGTGCGTGCGTGCGTGCGTGCGTGCGTACTCATGGGCGTGTGGGCACCCTGGGTGTGTGGGCCCGTTCCAATAGCAATGTTCTGCAAAATTCCAAGACACACACACATATATCTTTTACAAGGATTCTGATTGTTTTTGCTTTTTTATATACTTCTTGGTTGGTTTACGATGAGCTACCTGATCAGATATGTCTCCTCTACACGTGTAAAGACATCGCTAAATATAGATAAATATATTTTTAGCATCTAAGGAAACACATTTTTACTCAGCTTTGTATTAATGTATTTGTATAGGCACAGTTTCGGTTACGGAATGTTGTTTGTATGAGTACACAAAAGGCCATTAGCCGACAGATAGATTCGAACGAAGAGCTCTTCGGTTTTTTGTATAATTGAGACAATCCGACAGCTTTAGGGGTGGAGAAATGACTGGAATGGCTGTGTCGGAAACGAACTACATCCTACAATCAGAATAAACAACGGCCCAGGTTCAAATCCCTTCTGTTGACGTTTTGTGTACTCATGGGCCGAGTAGTCTACTGGGAGTATCTAATCTGTCGCCTTATGATAGCAGTATGGGAAGCTGATAGGGAGAAACGGCAACCCCCCCCCCCCAGCAACTACTTGTGATGCTTTGAATGGTATGGGTCGAAGGGTTGATGATATTGAGTCATAAAGTCCTTAGATCAGTGACGTAACATACGGGTTATGGCTAAAGACGCTAAAGACGCTAATGATGTGATGACTTAATAAATTGTTCCTAATAATAGTCTAGCAGGTGTGTTGAACAAAGTGAGTGAGTGAGTGAGTGAGTGAGTGAGTGAGTGAGGGGAGGGGGGTGGTGAGTGAGTGAGTGAGTGAGTGAGTGAGTGAGTGAGTGAGTGAGTGAGTGAGTGAGTGAGTGAGTGAGTGAGTGAGTGAGTGAGTGAGTGAGTGAGTGAGTGAGTGAGTGAGTGAGTGAGTGAGTGAGTGAGTGAGTGAGTGAGTGAGTGAGTGAGTGAGTGAGTGAGTGAGTGAGTGAGTGAGTGAGTGAGTGAGTGATATATATATATATATATATATATATATAACAGTTAATCTGTATAATCAAATAATATGTATATTACCTGACATATTCAGGTAATACGTTTATTTAATTACATGATATATACATATTACCTGATTATACAGATTAACTGTATATAATAAAATATATATATATATATATATATATATATATATATATAGTTTAGATCATATTTAATATATTAAATGTGTATTTCATATGTATAATCCAATCAGGCATATAAACATCCATTCTGACAGATACAATTATACCTGTTTAACATTGTATTAGCACGGGACTAGAACGATATGCCCATATATATATATATATATATATATATATATATATATAACATATAATGTGTGACTGAGAAGCGGAGCTGTTGTCAATTTGTTTAAGGATAGCTATTACATATACGTCGTATTATATATGTTATGTACATTATATAATACGATTATGGGAACCGTTATTGTATTGTTTAATACTTTTTGTCTATGTCATTTATACACAATGTTAGCTCTCTCTCTCTCTCTCTCTCTCTCTCTCTCTCTCCCTCTCTCGCTCTACACCACACACACACACACACACACACACACACACACACACATATATATATATATATATTCGCACGCATATACACACATACATGCACACAGAAATGTGTACATATTATACATACATCTTAAAATAAGAAAGCCCGTAATTCGACCCCTTAATTATAGTGATGTATAATTTGTGATATGTAATTGTTCTTCCTGGCGCCCTCAGGTCGAGACCGTGACACATCATGACACGCCGCAGCGAAGTGTCCATTGATTGATAAGTAAATTAAAAATTCCCCGCATTCCTTTCCATTCCAATCCAATTTGTAATAAGCACGACCCCGTATACCATCTGAACCCGAAGACTGGAGGAGGGGGAATGGGGGGGGGGGACTTTGACCACAAGACGATTGAATGATCTGGAAAAAATGCTAATTAGCCACAAGGTGACAAGTGCGGTGTGTGTGGGTGCCTGTGTGTGTGTGTGTGTGTCTACGCGCGCACGCGTGTGGGTGCCTGTGTGTGTGTGTGTGTGTGTGTGTGTGTGTGTGTGTGTGTGTGTGTGTGTGTGTGTGTGTGTGTGTGTGTGTGTGTGTGTGTGTGTGTGTGTGTCCCTCCACCATGTTGTGTTCTTAATGACAATAGTAAACACGAGGAAATAAAACATGACCTAATTATTATACTGTAAGCTAAAAGTGACAAATAAACCGAAAGATGGACTAATAAAATACTAATATGAGTAATAATTCGGGGGGGGGACATGCATAAATTGTGTGTGTCTGTGTCTGTGTCTCTCTGTGTGTGTATGTGCGTGTGCGTGCTTGTGTGTGTGGTCGTAGAGACAGGACACAAACAGGCCATTCTCCTCTGCTATGGTCGCAGCTATGGTGTCAAAGAGGCATCATCATCATCATCATCATCATAATCATCATCATCATCATCATCATAATCAGATGGCTGCATCTCTCTCTCTCTCTCTCTCTCTCTCTCTCTTCCCCTTTCTCTCTATCAACAGTACTCTACACAGTTTCGCTTTCTGTCACACCGTTGAGGGACTGATTGAGGTTTCATGAGCAGCCTCGTCGCATAATATCGTCCCTCCACACCACCCGTAATACGACGATTCGGGCTCGTGCCACTTCGTCCCCAAGAACAGACAGATAAACGTCCCTGGGCCAGAATTCATTCCAGTTCCCCGTCTCCCAGAAGGATCCCGACCGCTGCCAGCTTTCAACTGGGGTCCTCTCCGTATAATTTGCTCTTATGGCGTTTAGCCTGGCGAGATCGTGCCACGATTCCCTGTCATCAGACGACGTCTAGCCCAGCTGGTCTGGCCTTTCCCCATCCAGCCGGTTGGTTTCCCTGCCGCTGAAACAACGGTTAGCCTACACGGTATTGATCTCCGGCCGTACAATACAGCACCCCCCCCCCCTTCTTACTATGGAGACACTGCTGGATGAC
>JAODUP010000012.1:2757500-2885000 GCA_025642065.1 Paralvinella palmiformis
AATAACTGTATAGTATTCTTATGAGAGTAAATATAGATAAATATGTATGTACGCGTACCGCCAGGTTGCGGAATGCAGAGAGCTTTTAACCATTGTAGGCCTATGGGGTGGCGCTTTTAACAGTCCCTCAGCCAAAAACAAATTGACGGGTTTCTAGTCCCTGCGGGGCCCCTGGGCTTCAATCTAGTCAGCCTTATGGATAATACGACACTGCCTACTGCTATACCACGTATATTAATCATCGAGTTACCTGAAGAATGTACTCGGCATCATTCCAAACCTCTAGGAATAACATCAGTCACATACTGAGCTAAGACACACGACTACGGCATAAAACTACGGGAAGCATTCAGCTCCTAACATAAAACACATTAAACTTGAATGACGACTTGACGGCAAAACGTATTATGTATAAAAACACACACACAAGAAAAACACTTCTCAACTGAGCTGAAAAATGAGAAGAATTATAGCCGAGTGGGCAAAAAGGACATTCAATCTCTCTAATGTACTCTAGAACACTTAGAAATAGAGGCTTTATCAACTCTGAAACGGCTGAAAAGTGGCTGAAATCGGCCAAGTTAAAGCTCTGTTCATTATGTAAACTAAAACCAGTATAAACAAAGTGGTATTTAGTACGGCAAGTACACTTTCTGTCCACCGATGATTCGGTCCACGGACGTTTCGGCTAAAGCGAAATCTCGTCCCCAGTCATTCGCGACCACGAATATAGAACCGACATCGGCGGCTGGAACGAGGAGGACTTAAATCGGTTACGTGAAACAAACAAATGATCATCACTTGGCGATTATATATGAGATAGGTTTGATGAGTCATTTATAACTGAGATGACGTTTCCACCGGATGTAGTTTCTTGAGGTCTAGCGTCCGAGATGCGATATGTCGCTGTAACAACGACAGCTCCGAGGCTATATCGGGTTTCTGTATAATTATAATTAAGTGTCGGTTAGCAACGGAGAGAGATTGTTATTGTCTATCTTCGCCTGATATGTTATCACGATCTACTAATGCTAGGCTACCGATATCTGACCGACAGCTCGAGGCTAATCTCGACGATAATTTGTGATTCGTCGCCCGATTCCATTCAACCGGAACCGGTGTGATAGCGCTCTCACTCACTAACTGACTGACTGACTGACTGACTGACTGACTGACTGACTGACTCACTCACTCACTCACTCACTCACCACTCACTCACTCACCACTCACTCACCACTCACTCACCACTCACTCACTATCTAGCTACCTATCTATCTAGCTATCAATTCAATATATCCACACTTCTATAGTGCTATACTCGTGATACATATGCGTGTGTGTGTGTGCGTGTCAGTGCGACAAAGTGTGTGCACGCACGTACGTGTATCTTTATGTGTGCCTTTCTTTATACATATGAACGGGAGAACCTGAATCGGTTGCACAAGAAGTGCTGAAGACGACACGGAACGATTATACCTCAAACCGAATCCACCCACCGACCGCCCACCCTGATCACATTCCCTAACTCAACACCCAAATAACTACCCTGATCACATTCCCCCACTAAACACCCAAATAACCACCCTGATAACAGGTGAAGCGTAACCGCATAAATTATCGTCGATGTTTCGCCGATAAAAGACCAGTTTTAAGTCAGGGAGCGTGGACAACCCCCCACCCCACCCCAACCCGATGGCCGAGAGATGTTTATCATTATTTAAAATTGATAAACGGCCATAACGAGAGTCCACTTATCCTGGTCACCCTCACCTCGGTTCACCAAACCACGATAAGGACAGCAAGACACACACACATACACACGCACGCACGCACACACACCGTAAGCTATAATTTACCCGCTAACAAGACAATGTATCTGATAACAATAATGCTAAACGCTTCTCGTTTCCGAACTTATCGATAACATTCTCTGAAGTGGACGGCGAGACCCGAACAACGTACCAACGTCACTCCGTCACCACTGACGAGATAACAAATCGGCCCAGAAATAAACCGTACGTTATTTATTTTATTTTGCTTAAATGTGGTATTTTTAAGCGCTTCACCCGCCCCCCGCCCCCACCAATTTTTAATTATAGTATGCTCATTTGACTGGGTTGACTCAACTGGGTTCGATGTTTCTACACCGACTCGGGTTCTCCAATGATATAGATACTGCATGTTTACTGTCGGGAAACAATTGGCAGCTGAGGCTATTGAGGGATGTGGCTGCTGGATTGAAGTTGGAAAGTTAGAAAGATGGCAAACTTACCTGTACGGAGCCACGGAGCAGGTTAATGGACCAACTGTTATAAGCCAGCGATTTGATTGTTTAGATTACACGCTGATCACACCTGAGATATAGATACATAAGATGGACAGATCAATCATGTCACAGACACACACGCACACACACGCACGCACACGCATACACGCACGCACACGCGCACACACACACACACACAGAGAGAGAGAGAGAGAGAGAGAGAGAGAGAGTGATATTGGAATTCATACAAACTGCGTTGTGGGATAGCCGCGATATATACAAGTGATTGCATTTATTAAAAATCGAGACTCGAACGAATGAACCCGGGAAAAAAGCCTATCTACATTACGCTCTCGGCCAAACCCACACCGGATAAGATATAGACAATAAAAGAACCACAAACAACTCCATCTCTTTGTTCCTTTTATGTCTCGTATTATTTCGGCGAGCGGCAAGGTATATATAAAGGACATCAAGTCTACGAGAAACTAGTTTTTGTCGTTGTGGTTGTCGTATTGTTTACCCCGTCTACCCCAATATCGAGGTCTAATGCGGAACGAAGGCAAACTGCTCACGCCATCTAGCGATTGGTAAACAAAACTTAAATAATAATCGTAAAAATAGACTAACAAATCGCAAGAAAACATAACTAACTAAACAGAAATCTCTCAGAGCGAGAACAATCGGTTTGTTTGTCGGCGTAGATATAGATAATGGGATGGAATAAGATAAAAGAAAAGAGCAGAGAATGGTTCTAGTCGTCGGGGTGACAGAGAGTCTGACAAATGTAACATAATCTTATCTCGTCTGTCTGTTTGGACATGAGGCGGGTGTGTTCTACCGAGGGAAAACACATCCTAATGACTTTATGATGAACAATGTGACGACGGTGTGTGTGTGTGTGTGTGTGTGTGTGTGCGTTTGTGTGTGTACGTGTACGTGTCCGTATGTTTGTGCATGTGTTTTAATTATATATATATATATATATATATATATATATATATGTAAATAAACCATACATATTGATAATAAGTCTAGTGGGCTACTCGCCAGTCTATGGGGACGAGCTAATCCGCTTTTCGTACGTGATAAATGTGTCACGCCCACAGGGAAGCGGAAGTATGTAAGCCACGTACATTAAGCGGAAGCAGATATAAATGTGGTATAAGGCACTGACACAGAATAACATGAATACAACATATGGACGATTCATCAAGAGACTACATCAAGAGAAACGATGGTTTAAGCTTAGACTTGTAATGTCTCATCAAAGCCAGATATATATATATATATATATATATATATATATATATATATATATATAGTCGAGGCACGTCACGTAGTATATATAAAACCTACATGTAACGTCCAACGCACGCAATTTATTATTATGATTACAATTACTACAGCCACCGAGATCATTACGTCACAGTTTTATGTGCGCGCCATCATGACGTAGATCTCTTCTGAGTAGTACGTCACGCGAGACAATCCGTTTTGTCGAGTGTAGAACACAATTCAAAATGTCGTTCGTTATCTCGTTTGGAATGATCACCTTCGGCTGGGTGAGCCGCTTGTTTGTCGGATCTCAGACGTTGGGTGCCGGGCGTTTGGGTGCTGTATTGTATTTCCGTTTATCATTTCCACCCACGTGGCCCTGTTACACAGGAGGTGCACAATGGGTTATCAGATTAGCTCTGTGATCGTTCCGTTCCGCCGGTCCCCGAGATAGGGCACCCTGCCAGGCCCTATCAAATCCTCCCCACTCCGGGGGGGGGGGAGGAGCACCCCCCCCCCCAACAGATAATACGTGGTAATGTCGAGATGGCAGAAGATACCGCCATCAAAGACAAGTGAGGTTTGTTTGTTTTGGAATGGCGTCATTTTGTTAATGAAGTCGGTTATGGAGGAATAAACGAATGAAAATTCTGAGCATTCCATTGGACTCTTAGAGAAACAGAGAGAAAAGTGAATAATTAACGTCTCAGAGTGTGTGTGAGTGAGTGAGTGTGTGTGGTGTGTCTGTCTGTCTGTCTGTCTGTCTGTCTGTCTGTCTGTCTGTCTGTCTGTCTGTCTGTCTGTCTGTCTGTCTGTCTGTCTGTCTGTCTGTCTGTCTGTCTGTAGTTGTTGTCTCTGTCCCGTTCCTTGGGTCTATCTATTAATATCGTGTGAATTAGTATTTGCAAAGTATAATGTCTTTTTACCCTATATAATAGACGTGCATAGTTTGTTTGGTTCTGATTTTATTCTTGAGTCAAGGATCATAATTAAATATCTGATGTCGAATTTAGTAACTTATGCCAAAAATATTGTGTGTGTGTGTGTGTCCCTCCACCATGTTGTGTTCTTAATGACAATAGTAAACACGAGGAAATAAAACATGACCTAATTATTATACTGTAAGCTAAAAGTGACAAATAAACCGAAAGATGGACTAATAAAATACTAATATGAGTAATAATTCGGGGGGGGGAGGGGGGACATGCATAAGTTACAGCAGAGCCAACCAATAAGGCTAAATTAAAGGTATCAATCATTTTATAATAGTAAGCAAAATAACGTTATTGAAACATCTTAATCTGTTATTCAGTATATACTGAGATCAGATCTGTTAACACCAATAATAGACATGCGTGCGTGCGTGTATGCGTGCATGGCAGATTCTCTAGATATCAGTCATAACCTTAACGTTGGCTATTTTTGTCCTAATCTGAAATATACAGTTCCTTATTACAAACGCAGATAAGACTAATTGTAGCCGTTTTATTTAACTCTTTTAATAAATACAAAGACATTACAATACGTGGATATTCAGACTCCAGGCAACAATCGGCCGTCATATAACTCAACGGCCGTCATATAACTCAACGGCCGTCATATAACTCATCGTGGTGAATATTCGGTTCCGTGCGCTTTCCCGTCGATAAATTCCGTCGAGTAGAGTTGTGTACTAGTGTCATCAACGTATGTGTATTTTGATATGGTCCCGCCAGATTTTGCCGCTCTTTGCGTGCCAACACTGAGCATGCGTGCATATTCCGCTGTATAATTAATCAGCCACACGAACTCTTTACGACAATTCTAACCACAAAACACGCAATTTATGCATAACGTACACGATGTAAGCGATAGAGTGACTAATCGTGGCAAAAAAACCCCGATAATTGTTACTAGAATCTCCTTAGTTTGACCATAATGTTTCAAAACTAAATATTACTCCAGATGATGTTTATCGAATTGATAACGATGGGCGTGTTTGTGTGTGGATTATAACTGAATTGATTTTTAAGTCAAAACAAACCAGAGTTTTGACATGATAATAATAACCCACTCAGCTTAAAGATCAAATATCCATACAATCACCTAATCCCATCCCTGGTTGGCATAATTATAACCGAATGTCAGATGACGACGCGCGCGCGCGCGCGCGTGTGTGTGTGTGTGTGTGTGTGTGTGCGTGTGTGAAGGAGAACGGTCATCCCCGCCTACATGTCTTGAATGAGGGAATATCATTATCCACTAACCACAATTCATCCCTCCCCCCGGAATCAAAGTCCCTGCTTTCACAAACGCCAGTAGCCTAAAAGTCGACGATTAAACGCCCCTCGTTCATTCCTAACACCACAAAGACACACAGAGAGGGGGGCGATTGTAGCACTTTCCAATCTATAACAATCAGCCAACAACTTTTAGAGTCTTCCCAACAAACAAACAGAAAGGGGAGAGAGAGAGAGGAATGGGGAGGCCGGTACCGATTTTTCTAATTTCGTAAGGACCCCCCTTCTCATCCCCGACTCGCGTTTGTTTCCGAAACCGAAATGCAGCCATTATCAGTGGAAGTCCGGTGAAAAATATACCACCGAGATCCGGAAAGAAAGGAGATCGTCCTACCAGTGGTAATAGGATCATTGATTAGAAATGTCGACCCTCGACCCGAGTGGTCCAGAGGAATCGCCTTCGAGTTATGTGGCGGGCCATAAACTAGGGTCGCTTCTAACAGCAACTCGAAATAAACGTTCGTAGATCCGGTAAATAGCCACCGGCATTCGGGAATGGGTGTGGGGGTGGTTCGGGTTGAGGGGGGAGTTTGGGCGGAGGTCAATAGAAACAGCGATCCAGACATTTGTTGTCGCCGGATTCTGTCCATTTCGTCGTGTCGAGCGGACTACCCAGTTCTATCTCCCTCTAACTACTATCAAAGTACAATCAGTGGGAGTTGGGAAGGTCCTGGAGGAGCCGATCCCGACAAACGGGGCACGTTCTTCTCGTGTTTTATTGCATAACGTTGGTCGGCCGCGGCGGGCCGGCTTGGCCTTGGGGCTCGTCGGGATCTCGGGATTGGGAGGATTCCCGGAGCGGCTTGGTGTCATCATGGACCTAGTCTCTGATCAAGCAATTCTTTTTTAAGCTTAGAAAAAAGCTGTGATTTATATTAAACACTAAAGACATTAGAATACGTGAATATTTTAATTGCGCGTATGCAGAAATTCAGATATCCAGAGCAGCAATCCGGCTGCCATACAAGGCATCTTCATGAATGTTATCACAAGTATATCGACAAGTTGTGTATTGACGTCATCGAAATGCGCATGTTTTTATATAGTTTTTCTCGATTATGGGTGTAACGTAATCACTCTCTGCGCGATCATCACACTGAGCATGCGTGCATTATCTGCTGCATAATTAATTAGCCACATTATGGCCAGTTCAAAGTATTGCGATGTTTCCACAAAAACAAACAAACAATTACGTATTTTATGTATAATTTGCAAAATATAAGTGATAGAGTGACTATTAATGCCAGTAAAAATCGTTGTTGTTAGAAACATTCGAAAATAGTATTGGCCTGCAAAGAATTGCTTTAACATCGGTTATGCGTGTGGCATAATCATCAGGGCCTCTGGGGTTACGTTTCCTTATTCTACGCATCTATAGGATTAGTTATTTGAACACGGGATAATCATACTTCTTTGTATTCTGGTTAGTTGTTGCCTGTTTAAAAAAAGAGTAGCATCTTCTTTTGTATTCTGCAAAAATATTAAAACCATAAACAACACCTATCTAGAAATGTGAAAAGGGGGTGAAATTAGTGATGAAACATCCGTCACACACATATTACCATTACTAGTTTAGCCACGGATACACTTTCTTTATATTAATTTGTTTAGTTTTCTAAACTGATAAATTGAATATAAATAATTGTAATAATATTATGCATATTTGAAGCTCCATAACTTGTTTATCAATATGACATACGTACATCGAATGGTGTTAGGCGACTTCAATATACACTGTTTTTAAACGTCTCCTTCTACATTTTTATTGCAATTATGATCATCATTATCATAATCATCATCGTGCATCTTATGAGGAATTTATTTAGTCGAGACCACCAGATATTCTAAGAACTTTGATAAAAACAATTACCTAAGAGCCGTATAAATTGATAATAATAATATATTGATTTAGTTAGTTTTCCTACCTGACCTCTACTAAATGACCCAGATCTCCTAGATACTCTAAGTATTATAATTCACAAAGTTTAATCGAACAAATCTTTTTTTAAAGTTATCCGTTATCTTTGTTTTCTGCCAAGAGCTCAGCATTTCTACACCATCTCAACATCTATGGCAGTATTCAACCCTAGTGTTTTCTGTTTGTCATGAGAGTCGCCAAAGGATGGAAAAAATGCTAAAGGTTTTTTGTGTGCTGATAACTCGCTAAACCCTAATCTCTGACTGACTGACTGACTAACTGACTGACTCACCTAATCAATCACTCACTTTTAAATATGAACTACTGCTCATCGAGAACTGATTGAACTAAGACATTTTTCACTTTGATGGATAATCATTAAATACCAATATTGTTCGAATAACTTAATATTTAATATTAATAACTTAGTCTTACGGCATCAGCCCCACATCTCAACGTTCATATATCCGAATTTCCAATATTGAGATAGCTAAATATTGAGACAACTCAATGTTTGGACAGCCCAATGTTTAGACATCCCAATGTTCAGACAGCTCAATGTTTAGACAACTCAGTGTTCGTAAAATCCAATTTTCAGACACACATCTCTGGATTTATAGAAATAGAGTGTTAAAGGGTTTTTGTTTGGGGGTAGACATCCGACGACAGCACATTATGTGCTGATGACGACCAATTCTTTTCGGCGAAACAGTGAGGTTTGTATAACTGTCGGAAGATGAGGTTATCGGAACACTGGACTGTCGAAAGATGAGGATATCGGAATATTGGACTGTCGGAAGATGAGGTTATCGGAATACTGGACTGTCGGAAGATGCGGTTATCGGAATAATGGACTGTCGGAAGATGAGGTTATCGGAATACTGGACTGTCGGAAAAATTGGGTTTTCGAAGAGTATAGTAGACTATATCCCTATGTAATTTCGCAGTGAGCCCCGGTGGCCTAGCGGTTAAGCATCCGGCACTTGGTGCCAACGGTCACAGGTTCGAACCCCACAAGAGGTCGAAACTTTTCCAGGGATTAATTTCTCGGCTCACTACATCGTGGGTGGATGACCACGTTACTTGGCGCTGCCGTCTCCACTGAATTATTTAAAATAAAGGGGGATGTTTAAAATCCCCTGATCCCTGAGGACGTAAAACACTCTGGCAGTGACCACCCTCAGGGTATTTCGGCTCCATCTTTCCGTACTACTCCCCTGTGAGTGGTGGGGGAGGATCGTTTCTCAACCACTCGAACATAGAGGCTGTGCTGATTAAGCGACAGCCTGGGGATTCTCCCCGAACAACAAAACCAAACCAACCATGTAATTTCGCTTTCGTTATTATAACAGTAAAAACACGTCTCGAAACCAGAGATTCCAACCCCGTAGATGACACTCTATCTACTACACTACTTATACGTGTACTTGCTTCTCGTTCTGGCTGGTGAAAAATGTCCATTGTGGTTTTATTTTGTTGGGGGTTTCCTTGGGGTGAGAGGGGGGAGGTTGGATGGGGTGAAGGGTAAAATGTAGTAAAAAAAAATTATTTATAAATCTGAAGAAAAAAAGAATATCACTCGTAATAAATAAATGTTGGCTAAACTTACACTGGGCGATAATACGATGTAACCAAATATAACAAACGTGGTTTTAACTCGAATTATATATATATATATATATATATATATATATATATATATATAAATATAACAATCAGCCCTCCAAAAAAAAAACGGTGGCCGCTTATTGTCACCAAACGCGCGTGCGTCTGTCGCGGGTAGATCGTGAAAACGAGAAGAAGATTTGTTAATTTAAATAGCCGGATATACATTTCATCTCAGGTATCCGTGGGAATGTAAGTCAGAACGATCTCTCTTTACTCAAGTGTCTATAGTTGTCTTTGTCGACGTCCAACACGAACAAGTCGCCGGACAGCGAACGAGTGATTTATGGAGACAACTTGGATACTTGACAGGAGAAAATATGTCGGCAAAAAGACAAACAAATTTGACCTCTCTCTCTCTCTCTCTCTCTATATATATATATATATATATATATATAAATAAGAGAGAGAGAAAACATATATATATATATATATATATATATATATGATCATTACATATATATATATATATATATATATATATATATATATTTATACAACTGACCGTTATGTGTACGATGGGGGCACTGCTTTTTACATAATTTTGCACATCGTTCTTGAAGAATGATATATCCCCACAGGATTTATGCATCTGTATCAATTTATCTATCTACATTTCAATCTATATCTACCTTTAGTTCTATCTAGAGTCTCACTCACTCACTCACTCACTCACTCACTCACTCTGTATATCTGTCTAGTATCGTATTAAGCTAAGTGACCAATATTAACTTCTCTCTTCAACATTAACAATAAGTGACATTACGCTTTGCTGGCGTCCAGCAGACGCCTTCAGTGACAAACGTTTCTCTGTTCCTGGATCCAGTATATGAACACATGGCAGTAATTAATCCTGACTGATACTCACCAGAAGGCGTACCTACCGTATCCTGTTTATGTGTCAATATGTGTGAAAGCCGTCCTCAAGTCGTACACATACACACACCCCAGACATACCACGGAATGTCGTACACGGGTGACGTTCACGACTTCTAACACCAGTACCACCTGTACGCCCTCCCTCGACGACATAAGTACCCTGAACAACGTACACACGAAGCCATTGTGTACTCTACACGATGAGAGGTATCGTTTTACCCCAGTCCGTCTTTGGTACCGTCATTTGTGTACTCGACGCGTTGTGTACTCGACGCCCTGTGTACTCGACGCTGCAAATCGTCTGGAAAACTCCTGGAAGACTGGAAGAAATATGTCCAGTTTTCCATCGTCGCCGAAAATGATCCAATTTGCTTACGTAAGCACGTTGCTAGAACCGACAGACGGACTGTACTGATTACTGGGCAACGTCTGGGCAACGTCTTGTCTGAGAAACATAGCGGCCGGTTTCGATTACCATATCTATCAGTAACTTTCGTCATCTGGATTACGCCAATCACTCGGCTAAGAGCTCGGGGATATCCAACTCCGGGTTGGATTTCCCCCGAACAGATGTTACCAGCGTACCAACCGCCGTGGTGTGAGTGTACAGTATTGTTTACTAATAGCTCTCGGCGTGGAATGCTCTGTGCGGGTCAACAGCTGATGACATTCGGGAGGGCCGTTCCACGGGACGATCGGTTTCTGGCTGTTCTGGATCGCGCCGAGTCATCCGGGGTTTGCGACCTCGCCGATCCCGAAGGTGCCGCCGAGGTAGATATTTGACGAGGACGGCGAAATAAACAAACCAGAACCGTCGTTCCGACGTGTACGGGACGCGTCTGTACGTGGCAGGTGGTGGGTGGGATAGATAGGGAATAGATCGTTTGGTGATAGTTTAATGTTTTCATATCGCTGAATGTTTATATCAATATATTATATCTAGCTGGCTATAGGCATCTCTCTTCCCGTGTGTGTGTGTGTGTGTGTGTGTGTGTGTGCGACTCAAAACGCACGCCAAAAATACACCCCAGTTCAGCCATAAAAATCAAAAGGACAAAAATGTGACACAAGGTTACCGGTTGACTTTTTGTGGTCGGCATATAGGAGGAAGTCGTTATCGGTTTATAGGCAGCCTCACATACGTCACAGCAGCCTACAGCTTTGACGACAATACATCACCAGATTCTAGCCAGCAGCGGCCACAACGGCAACAGAACAGCGGCCACAACGGCAACACAACAGCGGCCACAACGGCAACACAACATCATACATACGTACTATCAAGAGAACGAGCCGACCTATCCTCGTCCACAAAGGACCCGTATCTGGCCGGAGCACGGAATAATATTTATTTTGTCACAGCTCCAGCATTAACTGATAAGTGATATCGAGCCTAAATTAGATCGCCCAAGATTGATAAAAACTACAATAGATAAGGGTGGAGTGAGAGAAAGAGAGAGAGAGAGAGAGAGACTAGGCTGGCTGACTGGCCTCTGGTTTGTATGTGTGTGTGTGTGTGTGTGTGTGTTTTCTCTCTCTCTCTCTCTCTCTGTGCCTGTCTCTCTGTATGTGTGTGCCTATTAGACGGTAGGTGGACGTTTTGGCCAGCGGACATTTTGGCCTGGACGTTTTGACCTAGGACGTTTGGGCCAAATATAAAAAGTGAACAAATATATAATTTTTTTTAAATCTCAAAATGTACATTTATAACATAAAAAGCGAACAAATATAATATCTGTGTTTTTTAACTGAAGTTTATTCCTGCACGGCTTCTAACAGTTACATATATTATATAGTGGCATGTATTAACTTATTTCCATGTCCTTGTTAATTGTTTAAATTGTATATGGTTTGGGATCCTGATTGTGTATTTTACTGTATTCCTATTAGACTGGCTTTTCGCTTGCTTGTCTGTCAGGATCTGTCTGTCAGGATCTGTCTGCTCTGATCCGCCTGTTTTGTTATTTCAGGGGTGAGGGCTGGTGGAATTTTGCAACACGTTTGTGTATTTCTTGTCAATCGACTTCCGTTGATAAATTGCGTATCAACCTGATACCGATGGTCTAGTTAACACAATACACACAAGTTGATTAGTGTATCATGCTACATCACGTAAAAAGACAAATAAATTGGACATGAAACACTCTCTCTCCTTCTCTCTCTCTCTCTCTCTCTCTCTTTGAGGGGAGAGGGGTTACAGAATTGCGCGTTTGAAAAGAGATTGACATAACAGGTTACCAATTCGACATATATTTGTCTACGTTGTATCAGGTGAGACGACTGACCCAATATAAATTATATAACATATACACGATAAACTGTTAAACTGATTTATACGACCAATAAACTGATAGCGTTAGTTCGATGACTCCAGAACCACATGGACCCGTAACAATTGGACCATTAACACGTAGACCATTAGTACATGGACCATTGACGTGTGGACTCTTGGCACATGGACCATTAGCCGAATAACCATTTGTACAGCGAGTGACCCCTTACCTCGTCTTAGCTGCAGCGCCATTGGTGGCCGCCGAACGACATAAACATTGTTGTTTACGATCAACACGTGTTGTTGATAAACAAAACAAAACAAACAAAAAAGATATCTTGTCGTCGAACGCCAGAACATCAAAGGCAGACTGGAGTGTTTCGCTTTCTGGACGATAATTCAAGAGATCAAAGGGAACGATTAAAATCAAAACAGAACAGAAATCCGGAAGAAAAATAGCAAAAGCTCCCCCAATCACGTCCGTTCAACGGTGTCACGTGATTCGTCCTAACTCTTACCTACGGATCGGGCACTTCCGCCACGCTGCTTCGCTAGATGGCGCCACTTAATACTAAGCAATCGGTTACCGGATTCCGGATAACTGCTCCCTATCCACGTACGTCTCCGGATCATTGGCCGTGATTTATGTACGCCTAGCGTCCCGGCGCCGGACATCTAATGCCTGGGAGCGGATCCTTAATGTCCCCCCAAAGCGCCGGCTTTAATAGCTCGTGCTTGATGAACTAGAGCGGATCCGGACACCAACGACGGCATCCAGAATGGGACGCAGTCGGGCCGATATTACGAGGCCTAGCCCCATTAAGCAACAGTTAGGGAAAGCCTTTTAGTACTGCCCTCGTCCGCTACTCGGCGTTTTATGTTTCGTTTCCGGACACCCCGTGATGACGTTGGTTTTGCCGTTCTGGATACGCGTTAGCGGGAGATTGGCGACAGCCAATCGGGATCGTGTCTCTCCCGTTACCGGCATCCACTGACGGATGGCGATGTTTTGATCATGTTTTCTTTCGCCATTTTTGTTCGGGGGGGGGGGGGAGATTGGGCGAGGAAGGCATCTTTCTGTCCGTATTTAGTGATGGCTCAGTTATGTCTTTAGACGTTAGGTGATGCGTGGATTCCTTAATATCCGGAAATGCATTAAAACACGACATTAATAGAGATTGATTTCTCACGTGAGTCGTCAATAATGTAACTGAAACCCCCCCCCCTAACCCCCCCGCCTACCTCTCTCGCTAACTAAGTGTCTGTACGCGAGCGTCTTCGCGCCGTAACTGGTAACGCCGTTGACCGCATACCTCTAGAATCCGGGTTCAAACCCCAGCCCAACCGTATCTGAATAGCGTTTCGACTATCGATATCTTTCGAGGTCGCTCGGTCCATTTAGCCTACCATGCGCACGAATGTGACCTTCAAACGGTAACGTTTACATTTGTCTATCTCCCTCTCTCTGTCTTTCTATCCATCTATTTATCCATCCATCAGTAGTCTATCTATCTATCTGTCTATAACAATGCGATCCACTATGGACGCCATTGTTCTGTGTTTGATGTCAAGGAACTTTAACGTGGTATCTAAAAAAAACCATCCCCCAGAATACTAACAATATTTATATTATATTTCCCGGGTTGTGTGCCTTCTCTCTGTATAGTGGCTCCGTCCATCCGGTTGCATACCGAGCCGAGTTTGACTGACAAGAGAAACAAGCGACTTGGCCTAGGCAAAGAATTAATATAAAATGTTATGTAATCAAACGGCAATACATTATAGATGGAGTATAGACGGGTCTCTGTAACTCGTACAGGCTTTGTACATTAGGAGATCAGGTTACTTTGTAGGGAGACATCTGTCAACGGGCTGCCAACAAGATACCTTTTATCTAATGCGTACAGATGCCAATTACGATCGCGCGACCGCACGTGCGCACGCGCGCACTTACACAGAGAGTGTGTTGTGGGAGTGTTCGGTTGGGTTGGGTTGGGGGGGGGTGATTGTTTTCGCGCAGGTAACAACGGGAAGGGAATGAGAGAGTGATGGACCGGCAAGGAGAAGGCTCTAATTTTGATAGGTAGGCTCCAAAAAGCACGTGGAGAGAGAAAGAGAAGCATTGTGGAAACGGATTTAAAACTCTAAACCTTTTCTAATTTTTTCTTCATAATACGACCGCAGACTGACCAGAAGATCGATACGAATTATCAGCGACGGACGTCAATTCGTTTCTGATTTGACTAAATAGCTTTTGATATTATTATCATTCGCCCTAGACACAGTTCGAATGTTGAATTCGTCTACTAGAGTTCCGCGGTCCGTCAACTGAGGTACCAGAGGAGGTTGGGTAAGACCAACAAGTAAACGATAGAGCCGGGATCGTCTTCTGGACGATGAAGGCCTATTGCCACGCCAGGATGTGAAATTTGATCCCATCCCATCCCATTCCACTGAGAGATTCCTTGTGGCTTAATTACGCGCGGCGAACTTCCTCAACGGAATTAGCATAATAATTCACTGTCACATTTCGATTTTTGTTCCTTCTCCGAAGATTTCGCCCACTTACGTCCCGGCATTACCGGAAGTGCCGACTTAGGTGTTACGACGTCACGCCAGGGCGGCGTAACGCCCAAAGAGAGCCGTCCCTCGGCGACTTAACCGATGTATCTCGTCCGCGGGAAGCTGCCGACTGATTTCGTTTATTCGTCCGTCCAGACGGTGGCGCCATCTGTGTTATATCGGAGAGTTAATTATTTGGCTGTGAAGGAGCTCGGAGAGATGCTGCTGGAGGAGGAGGGATGGTGCTCTCGGATTGAAATCTGGAGTGGGCATCGGGTGGGGGGAAATGGGAGGATGTTGGGCAGAGAGTGGGGGGGGGGGGAGCGTAGAGGATGTACTTTTAGTCAGTAGGATGCGGCCAGATCCTGTCTCATTCAAATATGTCATGTATTCGTCGTACTCTAACCTCAACTCGAGATGATGTCGCTTTTAATCAACAAACTAAGTGATGATACTCAGAGAGAGATAGAGACTGAGAGAGCGAGAGAGAGAGAGAGAGAGAGAGAATGAGAGGCTAAATATATATATATATATATATATATATATATATATATATATATATATATTGAGAGAGGGGGAAGAGGGAGACAGAGAGAACGAAACAGAGAGAGAGAGATAGAGATAGAGATAGAGAGAGAGAGAGAGACGAAGAAAACAAAGGAATTCCAGACGGAAAGGCGGTGAGTGGGTATACCCTAGAGACGAAGGGGGCTCCGGGTGCCGACAACTAATATGTCGGTTATAATGAAAATACAGTAGAGTGGCTAGATTACTCAGATATATATATATATACATAAAAAGAGTAGAATCTTTAAAACAAGATCCTCGAAACCCGGACGAGATGTCTGTCATCTCGTAGTGCATTTAGTCGAATAAATGAAGTCGGAATGTCACCTGCCAGCAGCCAATCTCTCAGGAACCTAAGTACTCGACAGACAGTTAAAAGCATCCCGGCGCGTAACAGATAACTGTGAGCGTATTGTCTTCTTGGACAGAAGCTGGCCGAGTGTTAATAAAAGTTAAATTTGATTTCTTCATCGAGTGACAATGCAATTATATAATGGGTGGCGGGTGGATGGTCGGTGTATGGATGGGTGACTGGGTGGTAGTGGGTGCGTTGCATGTTGCCGATATTAGAGAGTCAGTGCATCAATAGAAAGGGTGATGCACACATACACATACACACACACACACACAGTAACCGATGTGGGAAATACATTACGGTTCTCTTGTATTACTTGAGAGCGCTTCAGGTTTCGGAGCCAATCTCTGAGAAAGTTTAACGTACGAGACACTTAAAGAGACTCTCTCTCTCTCTCTCTCTCTCTCATTTTCTCCCTCAGGTGGCCATTGCTGTTCAGTTTTAATGTAAAAACGTCATTCGGTGCTCGAGAGCTAACACCAACTAGTGGCTGGTCTCTGGACAATGGTGTTCGTCGAAGTTTGAGTCGAGTTACGGTTGTTTGGTGTTGAATTAAATTCTCGGGTGTCGACGGTCTATGGTGGGGAGGGACGGTGGCCACGGTCCGTGGTGGCAGTAGTGGCCAAGGCTGGTGGCCGTGGCCCGTTAGTGGCCGTGGCCCATTGGTGGCGGCGATGATGGTTTAACAATGTCGTCAGCGCGTAAACACGCGAGCAATAAAAATACCTCGCCTATGTTTATTATGTTGTACTGAATTACCTGTTTTGTCGACATTGTCACGAAATGGAATGAAGTAGAAGAGGTACGACCTATATATATATATATATATATATATATATATATATATATATATATTTTTATATATATATATATATATATATTTTTATATATATATATATATATATATTATATTGATATATTTCATATAAATATTAGCTCATGGTTACATTTAAAATCCCCAAAACAATAACTAACTCCAAGTACCTTAGAAATAAATGACTGACGCGCGCGCACGCACACACACACACACACATACACACACACACACACATACACACACACACACACACACACACATACACAGAGAGAGACAGATAGATAGATAGATAGATAGAGAGAGAGAGAGAGATTAATATATATGTATATATGTATATATCATATATATATGAATCATACAAATAATACAAATATACAAAGACAACATTCACGCAGAAAGCACGTAAACACATTTATAGCAACTCATAAAAGAAGTAGCCCTTAATTCCCACATTCGACCACATACCCAGACAATGACAAATAATTTCACGTCATTATGTTGGCTGTTTAAGAGCTTCATTGGGGGAAAAAACTAAGTCTTTTTACATGTTGGTTAAAGTAATTTAAAAAGCTGAACTCGTTCATCCAAATCTTTTCGTGCAACAGAGACTACTGAATGTGACGAAAACAGGACGATTATTATTATAATATGATCGCTTATGGCGAGCTCGTTTCAAGACCTACTGCGAAATCCCGCTGCTATAATAATATTACTAGTAATAATAATAATATTAATGATAATAATACTGTTATAATAGCGTCCTTAGTAATAATATTTTCGACGATAATCATGATAATGATGGCTAATTCTGTTCAGTCCATCGATAAGTTATTAGCCATAATATAAACATATTGAGAATAATAAAATGTAATATCAAAACAATAGAATAGTACTCAACTAATGTAGTAATGTATGTGTGTGTGTGTATGTATGTATGTGTGTGTGTGTGTGTATGTGTATGTGTATTGTATGTATGTGTGTGTGTGTGTGTGTGTGTGTGTGTGTGTGTGTGTGTGTGTGTGTGTGTGTCTGTGTGTGTGTGTGTGTATATGTGTGTGTATGTATGTGTGTGTCGTGTGTGTGTGTGTGTGTGTGTGTGTGTGTGTGTATGTGTGTGTGTGTATGTATGTATGTGTATATGTGTGTGTATGTGTGTGTTAAGTGTTTGTACTCGTTAGACATTTTGTTATCTCTCTCCCGGTCCAGGTGTATTGTTTTTGTTTGTCATGTTTTTTCAGTCCGTTTCACCTTCGAGATGTTTTCTGATGTAAGTCGCCGCTGATTGTTAGCTGGAATATTGTAAATGTTGCGATACTGCACATTGTTTATGTTCAAGGCACTTTAGGTACACCTGCAAATGGCCACCAATGTTGAAGTGGGAAGTAAATGTCGGTGAAAAAAGTCTCCATGTCACTACCACCACTTCTCCAGCTGATGGGATAAATCGGACCAGTGACGGCCACCAAAGGTCAGAAGTGGAAGTGGAAGGTGAAATATATGTGTGTGTGTAAGAGAGGTGGAAAACCGAGGACAGAACGAATTGGATAAAACCGGTATCAGATAAAATAGCGTAATGACGAAATAGTAAAACACTGACATTTTTATCATCATAACGTTCAATAAATAGCATGCGCTATTACAGAGCTACGGAATCATAATCAAGGTAAAAATGTTTTTTCTTGGTTTCGATTTTACTCAAAGTGGTAATATAGACAGACATACTAACTTATGAGAGGTTGGCTGGAGCACTGCGCTGTAAATTTCCAGTTTCTCGGTTCAAATCCAAATCATGGCTATATTTGTGGTCCCGTGACCGGGGTCGAAGGTAAACAACTCAACCCAACAATAATAACAACTAACGCTGAGAGCTTGTTTGACTCATGGATATGTATGTATCTATGTATACACACACACACACACACACACACACACACACACACACACACACACACACACACACACACACACACACACACACACACATATATATATGAGTTTGGTTCAGTTGTTTAGCCCCCTTTACGTTGGTTGTACCTGGGACATATCGCCAAGGAGACTCTGCCAAGAGAAATAAATCCCACAAACACAGAGATCGGCCGGATTTGAACTCACAGTCTGGAAGTTTGGAATAGAGTGCTCTAACCACTATGCCACTTGAATCCCCCATGTGCACTTGTATTTTTTGGTATGTGCATGTATCTCTCTCCTTCTCTTCTCTCTCTCTCTCTCTCTCTCTCTGCGTGCGTGCGTGCGTGCGTGCGTGCGTGCGTGCGTGCGTGCGTGCGTGCGTGCGTGCGTTGTCAGTTATATAATTTATTTGCAAAATAGAACCAGTATTTTGGAGAAGTTAGTGAATTTAGTGTCTTTATTATCTAGTCAAGGATTCTTTTTAAGCCACAGTTTACGTATTTAATAATATTCAGCTATATATTCTTCTGAATGTTATTTGCTTATAAGTGAATGATCAGCTAATTCAACAAATTGATCTACAAATTCATCAATAATAATCTGCTATATTGTTGTCGTTGATCAACGTAGGCGTTTTAGCCCTTTTCAGACAATCGTTATCTGTATGATATATTGTGACATTAGTCCCATGGCTGATGGTCACATTTCTACATTTCCTCAGCTACCTTAGGAGTATACTGCTTTCCGCCTCTAGACCACCAACCCTCTTAACAGCATAAACTGCCGAAGTGGGTTGTTGGCAAAACACCTCGTTCTCTCGATTGCGATATTTCGAACTGCACGAAAAGGAGGTAATAACGGTTAAGCCAACGGAGAAAAGTAATCCGTTGCAATTATTCAGTCGGTTAAGTTATCGCTGCAGTATATCGATAATCTGCAGCAGAATTCAATGAATACTCAATGAACATTCACTAAACATTCAATCATTGACATTGGCGAAGTCGAGCCAAACTATTCCGTTGAATCCATCACATCAAAGTCATACACATCTATTTCAGTTCTTAGCTCCACATTCTGACTGATTGCATTAATTTCTCATCAATCATCAATCCCCCCCCCCCCCAGACGACCTATAGCAGTTGGTACGTCTTCTTTTTTAAATCCTCCGATAATATGAACTGAATTGTTTTTAAAAGAGGGTATTTTTCAGGCGATGAGCAGCCAAAGATAATACGAAAACATCGTAGAACAAGCCGAGCATTAACTAGACCGGTTAAATGGGACAGAAATTAAATAAAACAGAGCGGAGAGCATCGAGGGGTGGGATCTCTCTCTCTCTCTCTCTCTCTCTCTCTGTGTGTTTCTGCTCTTCTTCTTCCGGACTCGATTCCTCATCGGGCCGAGTACCACTAGCCACAAACCACTTATCGCGCCGAGCGCGGGCCGCCTTCCGCCCGCCCTGAGCCCGCCCGCCCATCCGAATAAAGCAATATTACAACTAAAACAGGTAATATTAGCCAGGAAAACAATGAAAGTCTCGGGTATTGTTTTGTTAAGGCGTTGGCTCGCTGAGCGACCAGACAGCCAGACCACCTTCTTATAAACGAGTCAGGTTGGCGTCAAAGGCAATGATAACTTTCGGCGAACGGACTGGGAACTGAGCGTATAAATACCGGATTAAAGACCGAGAGAGAGAGAGAGAGAGAGAGAGTCCGGATCTTCTCCTCATTGGCCCAAGTAGTGAAATTCTGGACGCCGCTGAGTATCTAAATCTGGAACATGTTGTTGTGCCTTCAAACATTTTCATGGTGTTTTCTTTGACTTCCGAACCAAACACCTCCCCCCGATGATGCTTTATTAAGAGTCTATATAACCTTCCGTGTCAGTAACAGTAGTTATAGTGGTGGTGGTGGTGGTAGTAGTAGTAGTGGTGGTGGTGGTGGTAGTTGTGGTGGTAGTGGTCGAAGTGGTAGTTTTGTTGGAGTGTAATGCAGATCGAGACCTAGTCGTATTGATTTTCTCTTCTTTCAGCTGTTATCTGGCCACAAATAATGATTGTTATGATATACTTCAAATTTCTAATCACTTCGTACCTTACCGTTATATGAGTTGTACGGGTGCCCATCACGGTAGTTACCGTACCATCAGCAGAGTCAATCAATCAGATCGACCTAAATAATATATATTTTCCGATAAAACAGAGTTATACATGTATAACTGTAGCTATACGTGTGTGTGTGGGGGGGGGGGGGGGGGGGTGAAGGGTTCCTTTTAATTTTAATTTAACTAACCGAGACCCTCCCATAGCGCAGTGGTTAGAGTGCTGCGAGTTCGAATCCGATTCACACCCGTGTTTGAGGGGTATGTGTTTCCTTGGCCATACCTCCATCGATCAGAAGTCCCAGGGGTGACGAGCGCCGAGGCTGAACAACTCAGAAGCTGAATTGAACTGAAACGAAAACATTAAATCTATAACTTGGCGGTGGCCCAAATTGATTGGTCCCTTAAATTATTATTTAGAGTATTATTTGTCAGGAACACGACCCAAAACGAAGACCAATATAACATAAGAGATGATTTTTAGATGGCGACCAGCGGCTAATCGTCGCATTAATCAGACGATGTCATTAATGAGACAGTACGTGCCAAGAGATCGTCCAACCGCCGCTCCACCCCCCCCCGGTCTTATATACGAAAACGTCGAGCGGTTTCACTTTCAGGTCAGTCTGATGGTACACCTAATGCTTAATAAACTTCGACCAGTCCAAAGATAAAATACCGCTCAGTGAGCCAGCTAAATAACTATATCCGGTTCTCGGTCGGCCATAATCAACCGGAAGCGGATTGCTCCAGACCGACGGCCAAACGCCGCAATAAATATAAGTACCGGATCCCGGGCCAGCTGTGCTCCCCCAGCTCCAATAATCGCCCGATTCCGAGACAAACCCGACGATTGTGCGGCAGCCAGTGTGCGATTGTGCAATACGAGTTGAGCAGACGTAACCCAGCTGTTATTCCTCCATTCGCCCCGGTTATGACCGTTACCACCTGGCCGACCACTGAGATGCTAGATCGATATTCAGCCCGGTCCTGTCGGCAATCCCGCAGTAAATGGGCTAATGGCTGAAGTCTGGGAAACAGACCAGCGCACCTCCATCCACCAATTGGCTTCGTGATTAATCCAGAAAAAAGTGGGACGATTTTTCTGTCTTTCGGGGTTGTTGGTTTGTTGTTGTTGTTGTTGGATATTTTGTATTGAGGCTTGCCCGCCTCGTGGAAGGCGTTCGAAACTAACGGCTTTGTACGGCGGGATGGATTGAGGCAGTAGTCTATCTACGGCCGAGGTTTGATGTTCTCTTACGGCTGAAGCGAGCCGTGGATGGGACTTGTTTGTAGTGAGTGTTTTGTTTAGACTCGATGCTGTTCTCACCTGGAACATATGGCCGAAAGAGAGACCACTCCCTGGCCAAATGAGACGAGCACAACGAGTACATCTCGCAGACGTGGGTAACACCGACGATCTGGAGGTCTGCGGCGCGGATGCGTTCCCGAATGCGCACCCACCATCGGGTCAATGGCAATGAAGAATCGAGGGAAATCGGCAAAATAACGCCTGATAAAATATAATTCTAAAAGTTCTATCCCTTCAAGAGACGTCCTTTTCAGACAAAATCATCCCTTTTTCAAAACGTGACCTGCACAATGTTCTACAGACACCTGACACACACACACACACACACACACACACACATACACACACATACACACACACACACACACACACACACCATATCCAGAATGCATTCTGATACTTTCAATCCGGAATCTTGTTAACCGTCGAAGAACATATATCCCGTAATGGATTCACAGTTTACACAAACAACTTGCCCATAAGACGTCCACAATTCTAACAACAAATTATATATAATGGTGTGTGTGCGTGCGTGCGTCCGTGCGTCCGTGCGTGTATGGCTGTGTGGTGGGATGGGCAGCTCGTCGTTTGCTCCTCTCACACCTACACGCCTTCTGAAAATATTATTAAAGGTGATATTTATTAAGCCGTGTATATCCAGTGATCCTGATCTAGATCTACATCATCCAGTTTGTAGATCTGTCGAAGCTCCACCCAGAAAATACGGCAACAAAAGCAACGAGTCGTTCTCCAATGACAAACCCCCCCCCCCATACTTCATTGGATACATCTTAGCTACCTGTTTTAGGCGGCAACTACTGGATTTAATCTAGAATCTCGTCAGCCAGGATTTCATTGAAGGTGTTACTGAGCCGGATCTGTATGGAATGCATTAAAAAAGCTTTACGTATATTGTGGTAGTTGAAGGGATTGGGTTGAGTGTTTTATGTTTCTTTATGATCATCACAATAACATTAAAACTGACAGAAAATAGACCAATATATATATATATATATATATATATATATATATATATATATATATATATATATAGAGAGAGAGAGAGAGAGAGAGAGAGAGAGAGAGAATGGGGCAGTGCAAATAGTATTATGCCAAACTTCTCAAAATATAACTAACGATTTATAAATTTAGCAATGTCAAGGTATCGTAATACATGTGTGAGATTTTGTCCACCAATAAGACATCTCCAAAACTCAGATTATTTAGTCAGATACTAACTATTCCATGCATTTGTGTCTGGATTCAGACAATCTGGTGATTAATGGTTTACTGGAGTAGCCTTCACTTTGGGAAACTGATTACTAGATGGCATCCAACATTTATAATTCGGGTTACTACTACTACTACTACTACTTCTACTACTACAACAACTACTATTATTATTATTATTATTATTATTATTATTATTAAGACGGCTTAATGCCCACTACCCACTGGCTACAATTCCAGGCCCACATATAGAAATGAACGAGCCTATTCTTAATACTATATCGACAAATAATGACTACTAATTATACAATGAGCGGGGCGCGAGGGGGGGGGGTGGTTGTTCTCCGCCTGGTCGACTAGACGTGGTAGTAGAAGAACTCGGCATGTCGCCACAGGACGTCGCCCCATCTAGCGAGTGTCAAGAAAATTACAAGTCGACGCTGATGCCAGCTTCGATATCAGTTGATGTTATTAACATGAATGGGGATGACAAAGTAAACATAAAATGCTATCATCTAACACAGGAATGTGGAAGTCTCGCTATAACACGGAGTAACTGGAGCCATAACGGGGGGAGGATTGATGTCCTTGTAGGAGATAGGATAGGATGGTTCTCACTTCTTAGGTATATATATATATAGCTATTCATACGAGAAGCGATTTCTGTTTCTGGTTGATGGACAGGTGATAAAATATAGAATACAAATGCTTTCTTCTTCTTCTTCTTATTATTATTATTATTAGTAGTAGTAGTAGTAGTAGTAATAGTAATAGTAATAGTAGTGGTAGTAGTAGTGGTAGTAGTAGTAGCAGCAGCAGTAGCAGGAGGAGGTCTAGTGGTAGTAGTAGGTATAGTAATAGGAGCAGATATATTAGCAGCACCACAAACACGAATAATAATAATAATAATAATAATAATAATAAGCAAGGTCATAAAACAAGGTCATCATGTTTGGTAGACCCCATTACACTCAATACATCCTAGACCATAGTGTGTCTCCTGTCTCCTGGATAACCTGGTCCTGCACTAAACACGGAACAGCCAGAAATAGCGCAAGTTATTATTATACGCCATGACACTGTACTTAATTAAGAAAAGTGAAGACATCGATGTGCACCTAAAACTGGAATTCGAATAATAGAAGTCAGAGGTCGGTTAGTAATTTGTTATTCTTCATCTCTCTGTTAAAACAGATGAAGATGGCATAATTGGAGAAAACATAGACGGTAGATGGCGCCCTGTATTATCTATGTCCAGATTGTTCTAATGGACTTGTGTACATTCCTGACAATTACTTGACGGCAGTAAGCCGGAAGAGATAGTTCAGTTGAAATCTGCTTTTTAGAGTTTTGGCACCTTTAGTTGTGTCGGTAAACATAGTTGTCCGTAGGTGTCAGGTTCGGATCTTATGTCGTGTAATGAAGTTGGCGACCTTCATCCTTCGGATACGTAAGCTGACTCGTGGTTGGGCATCAGACAAGGACAGGTGTACACGTAGCTGGTGGTGTTGTGCCCAAAGAACGGCAATTGGGGCACTTCTTCTGTGGGGATAAGCCAATTTTATGGGTATGAGTTTCGTATAGTGAAGTAATGTCCTGTTATATCAGTCAAACATCTAACTAATTTCTCTTAATATAATTGATGAATCAGATGTCAATAAACAGCACAATAAAATGTATATGTCAAGGTACACTGTACACCTTGAATCGAAAACTATTGTACGAAGTTAAACACAGATGAAGGAAGAGACATGACGTATTAGTACAATAATTAACAATTCACAGAATCTTCTTTCTCCAACAAATCTCAGTTACGTTCGTTAACTTGAAGTAAATAAAACAAGTCTATCGACCGGCCACTACATGGTACCGAACTTTGATTGTTATATTCTATGTTCACTAAAATGGTTGTTTATATTTAGTAGATTGTAATGTGACAGTCGTATTCATTATTCATTGTAATCTCAGCTGATGACATTCTCTGTAATTTTCTTATCATAATTTCAGTGTGGCTTCAGTATTGTTTTGTCATCTCTTCATTAACATTCACCACTCACCATTACTCTTCACCATTCACCATTCACCATTACTCTTCATCATTCACCATTCACCATTACTCTTCATCATTCACCATTACTCTTCATCATTCACCATTACTCTTCACCATTACCATTCACCATTCACAATTAGCCGTCACTATTTACCATTCACCATTAGCCTTCACCACTCACCATTCACAATTACCCTTCACAATTCACCATTACCCTTCACCATTCACCATTAGCCTTCACCATTCACCGTTACCCTTCACCGTTCACCGTTCACCATTCACCATTACCCGTCACCATTCACCATTCACCATTAGCCTTCACCATTCACCATTAGCCTTCACCCTTCACATACATAAAACAAACTGATTTTTTCACTTCGGCTGAAAAATCCGTATCCTGTGTCAACTTTATTGTACGTTCAGTTGTCTTGATGTGAAAGAAGATGAGTTCATTCAATACACCATTGACTCTTTACTTTCGTAGGGTATTGAGCTTTACTATTTTGTGCCATTGTCAAATCCTTGAAGGACTCAGCTAGTTCTTGTCTCTTATACATTATATAAAAACTCACTCGATCAGAGGCATATAGTCATTTATCTCTCACTCAACCAGCGAACGAATCCAGACCGATGGTTTTAACCGAGTTAATGACGTATTTTTTGTTTACAACTCAACTGCTCCTGAAATAAACCACTTCCGGCGTTTAGAATAAGTCCACTTCGTCTTCCTGAATTTCTTTAAATGAGATAAAGATTGGCGACATTATAAAAAGCTTTTCTGTGTCTATGTGTCATCAAACCCCACTCACGCACCACCGTCTTACACACGCTACTACTACAACTACTACTACTAATAATAATAATAATAATATTATTATTATTATTATTATTACTACTACTACCACTACTACTACTACTACTACTACTACTACTACTAATAATAATAATAATAATAATAATAATAATAATAAAACAGCCGAATTACCATGGAAACATAGATTTAAAAATAGTTAGTTATTATCAACTTTATAGTTCTGCAGTTCTATATCATTGTTATCTAGGAGACAATAAGGGAGCCACGCCCTTCCCTGGTCACGCGACAGGGATGATGACATCCAGTCTCTAGAGATAACATTAGTCTAGTCTTTGGCTATGGTCTGAGGGCATCTGATGGAGACTGGAAGGTCTATCATAATTTGTGGTCGTTAACAAGGGGGGTTATCTCTCTCACTATCTCTCTCTCTCTCTCTCTCTCTCTCTCTCTGTGTGTGTGTGTGTGTGTGTGTGTGTGTGTGTGCTAGACATCCTGTCTGACGAGATCCCGCCTATCTCAGCCCGTCGTCTATCAGAATCCCGAAGTAACGAACCTTTTCCATTTACGACGCCGTACTCCGGACGATCCAGTGGCGACGAGTTGCTCCGCGTCTCGTCTATCCGGGTCCGTCCAGCGACGACATCAAGCACCACCTCAGATATCCGGAAACGACTCCGGAACGACCTCTGGCATTCGCCTCGGCGGCTCCAGGGTGATAGGACACCGATATATCGACGATATTTATCAGACGTTTACGAGATGAACACTCAGACACAAACGGCTCCGGCCACCAGCTTAGTGTGGCTAATTCAAACAAAAAGAATTCTCCTACCCTCAACCCGCAAAACACCCATACATCCACCCATCCACCCCAACAACAACCCACCCACCCACCCAACCACCCATCCTCACATCCACATCCATAAACACCTGAAGAACAAAATTAGTTTTTCTAATAATAATGTATTGCTTTAGCTAAAGTTGTAAATGATCATTTAATGATAATAAGCACAAAAAACAGCTACATTTATTATTATTATTATTATTATTAGTAGTAGTAGTAGTAGTAGTAGTAGTATGTCAATAGCAGATGACCTAGTTTTACCTGATTTTACGTTTGCTGCTGATGCTTTGGATGAAGTTTATGACAAATGTGGACAGTAGTCAGCTGACCGAAGTCCCACATCGGTTTATAAATATTGATTAAATTCGCGTATAAAGCCAGGATGAAGATTTAAATGGGGGCGTGTTTCCATTAACCGTCTATGATTAACTGTCGATGATACAGTCAATCCTCGGTTAGCCGGTCTATAAGCCGGATGTTCGACAGTCCGGTTCGTCGGAGCGGTGGATTTGTTATTGATGAGGTTGATCTAAATATCCGACCAAACGAAAGTTGACTGTATGCATGTCTGTCGTAACCATGAATACGGTCAAGATATTTATTGCTTGCTTGTAGTTCGGGGGAGGATCCACAGGCTGTCACTTATTTAGCACAGCCTATATATATATATTTATTCTGGGTGTGATGATTGATCTAAGATAAGGGAATAAAGGAAATGACGAAAAGAAACATGATAATATACGTATTAGATGTTTGAGCTATTTATTTCGACAAACCATCACTAGTATAACGATTTCATTTAGCTCTTTAATAATTACAATAATACATTTTGGAGACATCGTTCGACGTTTTCCCTTCCCTTGGAAAATGTCAAACAGCCTCCAGAGGTAGGACCTCCATCTCAGTTTGAAATCAATTACTTCACAGTATATAGTCGGAATCCAGCTTTTAACAATCTAAGGACTTTATAATTAGTTAGACCTAAGGCTCTATGCCTTACATCACGACAAGTTTCGACACCCCCTCGTTTGAGTTATGAGTGACATTTGAGTGATGTGGTCACCTATTCTTGGTTTATATCGTTTCCGACTTCGAGAGCCTGTCCGTTGTCCGTTGATTCAAGCCTTTGCCCAAACCGACCCGTTCACGCATTAATGGCCCACCGCTCTATTCCCTTGGCCATTCCGTCACAAAATACCTCTAATATCGCTCAGCTGTCACTTAAATAAAGTCCACTACTGATAACGGCTTCGGCGTTTAGAGACAACTACGAGTACCAGTGTACCCCTTAGATGTGTACGCACTGGTTACTGATAAGACTGGGTGCTAGCTTAGTACTGTCACACACACACCAGATCCTGATAGGGAGGCTCCAGGACAGCCAGAGAGATCCGGATAAATAGCTAAAGATAGGACAATATACTCTACTACTAGATAGTTAACTAAAGAAATAGCCAATATTTAACATAAATCTGACAGAACACGTAGTTAATGAAATTTAGAGTTAATGCAGAGTATGGACTAACAGTTGTCTTTGGTGTGCCATATATAATATAGCCTAATAGTTGTCTTTCGTGTGCCATATAGAATACAGTCTAACAGTTGTCTTTCGTGTGCCATATAGAATATGGGCTAAAAGTTGTCTTCGATGTGCCATGTAGAGTATGGGCTAATATTAGTCTTTTGTATGTCATGTAATGTGCCATTTGGAGAAATAAATGTAAAATAACCCAATAAGGCATAAGGCTAATATTCTAGAAAGTTACCAATAATAATAATAATAATAATAATAATAATAATAATAATAATAATAATCAACAACAATAATAATAAAATAATAATATTTATATTCTAGAATGTTAATGGAACCAACGGATAGATAACGCTGATCTTCAGAAGCTACTGAAATGGAATAGGGTAAATACATTGTTAATAATAAACATACTAATAATAAACATACTAATAATAAACATACTAATAATAAACATACTAATAATAAACATACTAATAATAAACATACTAATAATAAACATACTAATAATAAACATAATAATAAACATTTCGTATTAGCCATAGTTTTGGAACTACGAACAGCTAGTTGAAGGAACATCTAGCCAACACAAGAGATGGCTAACACAACCTGAATCTGTCTAGCGTATCACATAACTAATATAGTCAGTCATGTTGCTAACAGAAAGATAGCAACAAGAGAGAGAGAGAGAGAGAGAGATAGTAGCTAATAAAGCTAGATGATAATGATCAGTGTTTTACATCCACTGTGGTATAGATGGTAGGCTAAATGAGCCGAGCGACCTCCAAAGGTAATGAGGCGAAGTGAAAGACGAAACAACCTTCAGATATGCCCACGCCGAGATTCGAACTCAGGTGATAGTGATATGTAGTCCAACGCGCTATCAACTAGACCACAGAAGCGACTCAATAAAGCTAGTAGCTACTTACTATGAGTGAGTGAGTGAGTGAGTGAGTGAGTGGTGAGTGAGTGAGTGAGTGAGTGAGTGAGTGAGTCAGTCAGTCAGTCAGTCAGTCAGTCAGTCAGTCAGTCAGTCAGTCAGTCAAGCAGTTATTGAGTGGATGTGTTGTTTATTTTTTCACGAGTGACAGTCATAACTGGGATAAATGGCTGAAGGCGACTACACACAGTCGGATTTGTATCTTGAGCTGAAGCTATTTAGTATGGCGCACAACTAGCGGAACACGGAGCTAATTAATGTAATACATGGCTGAATGTGTGTCTAACAGGTAGTCAAGTTGAAAACAATAGCTAACAAAACACCTAGACCATAATACGCCTGGCTAATAGAACATATGGCTAATAGAACACCTCGTTAATATAACCGACTACAAACGAGGTAGTTATAATTTGCTTTCATCGAGGAATTAAATTCTTGTCTCGACAGAGTGAGAGAGAGTGTGTGTGTATATGTGTGTGTGTGTGTGTGTGTGTGTGAGTTCAGCCTGTTGTGAGGTTCTTCCGGTCCGAGGCCTGTGCCTCTTCCTGCCTGTTTATAGGGGGGTCTGCCTGTTTATAGGTATGTAGCTTGCCTAGTTATGGGCATGAAATCTGTAACTTTCTAACCAACTAGACAGCATGCAGTGTATATAGTCCCAATTTTCTATATCTCCCTGTGTGCGTGTGTGACCGTGATGGCTGTGTGTGTGTGTGTGCGTATGTGTATGATCGTTTTGTGTGTGTGTGTGTGTGTGTGTGTGTTAACGAGTTCGGGACAAGGGGTTTTCTAGCGGTTATGCAGACGATTTAGCTGTTTTCTTACGGCCACCACTCGCCGGTGCCTGTTATTCGGACTCGCCGAACAGCCCCCCCCCCCTCCAACAACACCCCCCCCCCCGCCTACCTCCGTCCGCCTAGAAAACGGTTCTCAGGAGCTTTGTCGGAGGCCATTCACTCTCACTCTCTCTCTCTGGCTGTTTAAAACTCAGTCCGAGCTTCAGACACACTTCAAGTCGGTCGGTGTCAGTCGGTTGTGTGGTTTTTCGTAAAATCCCCGTAAGAGGCTACGGACACAAAACGGACGAACAAACAGGCATATCCGGTTATTTGGCTACCTATATGTCGCACGGAGTACCGGTGACCGATGCCAGGGAAGGAACAGCTGGCATCGTGGTATTAAGGAGTTCGTCATCAAACGTGGACACCGTTTGGCCTAGTCGTCGTGTTCGGCTAGGGACGCGTCGTTAGCAACCGGGGTGATAGAGCCCGTTTGCGCGGTCTTTGTTATACTGATGGATGTATACATCCCTCACTTTCGATCAGCGACCGAAGTGTCCGGGGCTGTTGCTCCTACAGCAGCGGGTTATGGGATTTTGTCAGGTAGGGGATGTAGCTTGTAGGGCCATTGAAGGTAGCCAAGGATTGGCTATTTGTGATGTAACACTCGACTAATTGGTTAGATCTATGCTCGATGTTCTGACACCGTCAAGTACACCACGTGCTCGTATAGAAATCGTTGTCACTGGTGTTGTTTGGAAAACATCAAACTGAAACTAGTGTGGAATATTATGTAGGTAGAAACACACACACACACACTATCTATCTATCTCTCTCTCTGTGTGTGTGTGTGTATGTGTGTGTGTGTGTGTGGACGAGTACCGCAGTGTATACATATATTTCAGTAATTGGGTTGATGTGGCAGCGAAGATTGCGTACAATGTTTGATTGAGTATTCACGCATGTGTGCCTGCCAGTTTGGGCGTTTTTCAAAAAGCCACTTTAGCAATATATTATCGCCTCCCCCCCTCTAATTATGCCGTTTCTATGGCGATTGTTTAAATCGCGTTCCAGAACGCAGTGAATAAAGGATTTTGTTGGCTAAAAATGTCTACTTCGTGCTATCTCTCTCGCTCGGGTGTCATCGTATTACATGCCGAGGACATCTCTGACTCGGTCAACGTGGCGCTTATCCTATCACAAATAATGATAAATATTTATCTAGCTGCATAAACTAGTACTTGGCATATAGCAGTGGGCCGGGGGGGGGGGGATTTTGGTGTGGATGATGGCAGTACTTGATGGAAATTAACAAGCTATTTATTTATATCTCGCAGCTCTCTCTATCTCTCCCCCCCCTCTCTCTCTCTCTGTGTGTGTGTGTGCGTGTGTCTGATCGCTTTGTACATGTCTTATCTGCCACAGTATAATGTGTTTGCTTGCGTGCACACACACATAAAGATGTCCGCATGTCTGCGTATGAGTACTTAGCCAGCTAAACTTCATTCCCTGTATATAATGTACGTCGCGTTGTTGCTCACAGACAAACAAGGAAGTCATTTTAGATGAGTGGCCGCTTTAATTTAAACCATACCGCATCGCAGTGTTTTATATATATATATATATATATATATATATATATATGAGCACATCCGTAGCGCTGGAGAATCATAACGACTTATACTTCGGCGTAAGTGGTGTTTGGTCTTGGGGGGGGCCAAATTTATAAAACTTTAACTGTCCGTCAAAGAACACCTTCAAATGCGGCAATGATATCGAAGCGGAAGGTCAAAGAAAACTAAAACCAGACCTCGTTACGAGAGCTATATACACCATCAGCGAGACGACCGTACCGAGCTTTGTGCCACTTGACGGGAACATCGTCTAACAAAGGATTCGTTCCCTCACAGCGGGAGTTGGGGGAGTCTTTGGTTGGCACCGGAATCCGTGACCGTCCATCTCTGGCACGAGTTCGGATAGTACGCGTTACGATGTACGAGATAATCGGCGCAAGGGCACCGGCCCACGTGACGGAGGACAATCCGGGTACGAGCTGGCCTGGGACGAGTTTCACGTTCGGTACGGCGGCGCGGCGGCGCGACGAATTTTTGCGATGAACGAATCGGGGGGGAAAAAAACGACGGCCGCTCGACAAATAAATAACGAAGCCTGGTTACGCGAGCGCCATCGACGCGTTTCGAAGATCCCGATCGGCGAGGGTTCGGATCTTTGAGCCGCCGCCAGACGGGAAGTCGGTCAGTGTAGTAGCGCGCGCGCCCGCACGCTGTTGATAGTCGACGGAAAGGAGGAAGGTACGGGAAAGAAAGTCTGAGGCGGGGAAAATGCGGCCATGGTTTCATCTGGAAGTTGGCTTTATGTTGCTCCACACGTGTACAACAGATTGGAATCGCGCGTTCGTCGAGCCGCCAGCCGCCAGACTGGACCAGTCGCGGGGTGCCTCTAACAGTGGCCTGCCGAGTGGGGGCGTACTGTACTGCTGACTTCTAGGAGTTGCCATGGAGACCGATGATCCGAGGACCGGCGGCGGGCGGAGTGGAGCCGTCGAAGTTTTCGGTGAGCCGGCCGCGGCACAGCAGCCACAGCAGCGGGAACAACACCACCACCACCAGCAGCAGCAACAACAACAACAACAACAACGGTCTGGCGAAGTAGGCAATATCGGCACGACCTCTGTTCCCAGACCAATAGACAGCTATCGCTCGATCAACGACGGCAGTTCACGTCCGAGCGTGCCGGATCCGAGCATCACTGTCCCGGATGTGAGTACGAACGGCTCCGCCGCCGGATCACGAACGTTCGTCGTACGGGGAAATGGTCCATCGCTTCCGGGCAGCGAACAGCGAGAGAGTGCCGTTCGCTCGCCGGAGTTCGTCGGATGCGCTACTTCAACGGGATATTCGACTCCGGTGCGTACTGACATCGTCGGTACTCAATCAGCCGCTAAAAGTCGCGTCGAATCGTTCGACTCAACGTTAATTTCCGATCGTGCAGAGACCGCCGTCCCGACGTCTCTGGCGTTCGGATCTGCATTAAGAGCCTCGACTGTTATCGACGGGGGCAGTTGCTGTAGCGAGTCTCTGGATACGACTCTCTGTCACGGGACGAGTCCCGTGGGAATGACAACTTGCGTACAACCGCCGCCGTCGCCATTTCACACGCGCTACGTGCTTCGAAGGCTCAGTTGCAGCACGCCCACCGTCAAAACGGATTTCCGATACACTGACCGGGATCCATGTGGGAATCGGATTCACTCAGGAACCCGCGTGATGCTGTCGCCGACCGCCACTGAACTGAGCCTGATCGATCCGGATTCGAGGACCTCTTCGCGGACATCAACGCCAACCATGGTACGAACGAGACCGCGACTGCCAACGGGACTGACCCGACACAAAGACCTACTAACCGTGACCATGAACTCCGGCACGGTGTCACCACCTCTGATGACACGCGGTCTGGCAGCCGAGGACATAGCGTGCGACTTCAATTCGCTTGGACGGACCGACTTCGTGCGCAAGTATAGCACCAAGGTACGCAGCGGCTCGGAAACGCTGCCCAGGTCGGGACTACCGGGACAAGGACTGTCGTCGTGTGCCGTACTGCCGGAGTCGACGCAGAATGCGTTGCTTATGATGTCTGGTGGCGACGTCGAGAGAGACAGGAACGTCAGGCCGCACACACTCGGCGGTCTGACGCCGACGAGAACGCGAAGCATAAAGCTGAAGTTGGAGAAGCTGCGAGACACCAGGCGCTCCTCGGAAGCCACAGTCCTGGTGAGGAAGGACAGCGGAGAGAGCAGCAGCAGCAGTCCAGAGTCGTCGAGGAAGGATTCCAACTCGAGCTGCGACGCGGAAGGTAAGAACGGGGCGAGGGTACCATCCGAAAGTACCGGGCCCATGGACACGTACTGCAAAACTAGCGATAATAACGTACCTAGGGGCCAACTGCATCGGCTCAACATAGCCCACAGCCAACCGCCGTTGGGTAAAGAGAGACGTTATTATACGCTGCCCGCCCGTCGGAGTGCAAGTCCCGCAGGACAGTCCACTGATGCCGATATGAGAGAATCTCCATCGAAAACGGTCGCCGCAGATCGACGTCTGTTGCATCAAAACGCCGTTGAGAGTCTGTCGCTCGACGTCAAGGCGCATCATACGAATAACTCCGGTGAACATGGTAAGGATTTATCGGACCAGATGCCCTCTTCCGGGAAGGAATGGCCCGTCAAGTCGGTGAGACCAGCGGCAGTTCGCTGGGAGATCGGTCGTGATAGTTTGGACAGTGATCGGAGCACACCACCACCGAAGGATCGCACGAATCAGCAACAGGATGAGGCCAGCAGGAAGATCTCCGACGTCGCCGAGGATGAAGGCGTCGGAGAGATTGACCTGGATCCCGATGAAAGCTACAACCTGTCGTCCTTGCCACGCAGCACCAATAAAGAACTATGGCTAACGATGAAGTCCCCGGAGACGAATCGCGTCACCGGTGTTCCCAACGACCAGGATAGCGTAACAGCCAATAGAGGCGTGAAGTTCAAGGAGGCCGATCGCGGAGAAAGCGTCGTATGCGGTCCTGGAAAACTTCCCAACGGTAGGTTCTACACGCATCCACCGAGCAAGGAGAGGACTAGCGTACAAGAAGCCGGCTCGGTGGACACGAATGGCTTCGGAGCGCTGCGCGATTCCCGACCTCCCGAGCGTCCCTCGTCCGAGGAACTGAAACTGCAGCTGAGTACGGTGTCCATCGACAGCCAGAGCTGCATTGGCGACCAGAGCTACAGTACCTATCACGACGTCCTTCGGGACGTGACGGCCGAAGGTACGAGCATAGACAGTCATCTGGAGCGCAAGAACAGCAAGACGCTGAAGCAGAAGTCGAAAAGCGATCCTTGCGGAGAGAAACAGAAGGAGAGCATGAGAATGACGCAGACGCTGGAGGCTCCAGTGCAGAGCACGCCGCTGCTGATCGAGGAAAAGCCGACGTCGAGTTCCAATCACGACGGCGCGCCTCCGACGGTCGCCTCCTCGGCAGACAAACGGACGTCGCATTCGGACTCGTCGCTGCTTAAGACCGAGAAGAGCGCGATCATCCAACAACCGGTCGGAGTCTTATCGGATCCCGGCACCAAGAGTCGGACCTCGCAGCAGGAAACATCCTACATCATCAGCGTCCACAGGTCTTCATCCCGGAAACGAGACAACAGATCGAGTGATGACGCCGAGAAGCCGAAGACCACCGACTCGCAGGACAGCGCCGACAGCGTCACCGTCGAGAACGATAGTCTGCCCGAGATGGCTCCGATATTGGTGGAGAGCGATGGCGAGCCGCTGTCGCCGGATAGCCAATCTCCGGATAGCACCCTGGGCAGGGAGAGGACCCTCGGGCCCGCATCCCAGTCCGGCGGCTCGGTGATGGCCTCGCTGACCCTTCCCTTCTCCAAGGCCAAGAACACGGCGCTGACCCGCAGTCACAGCTCAGCCAGTGTGTTTCTGTCGAAGAGCGAAGTCTATCGGAATACAACGCCGTCTCCGGGCAGTACGCGCCAGAAGGAGCTCGTCAAGAGAAGACCCCACTTCTCCGAGCACCATCTCGGCCAACCAGCGACGGGATCCATCGATCTATCGGGCCATAAACGGGATAAAAACTGGGCTTCTGGCTATTGTCCATCGTTGGAACCGATATATGCACAGTCGTCGCTGAGTCTGTTCGAAGGTGCCGCCGAAGAAAAGGTAAGCATCTGTCCTTGTACGGATGATTGGATGGGAATCAGAATGATCGGTCTGATGCCGATATCGGCTACAGTTCAAAATCTCTGTGTGCAGTTCAAAATCTCTGTGTGCAGTTCAAAATATATGTGTGCAGTTCATCACTCTCTGTGTGCAGTTCAATATCTGTATCAGGTCAATTTAAGATAGCAGCTAAAATAAGATGCATACCTAATGTTTGAATAAACGTGATGCATACACGTAAACTGTCGATAAGATACCATTAATAGTTCCAGTTGTTTATTAACAAATAAGTTGTGAAACGCTGTACTTAGGATCCGTTTGTATCATAATTCTTAATAATTATCTTAATATAATAGCATAAATCACAGATTTTTCTAACCCTCTCCCGAGTGTAACATGTTATATGATCCTGACACAGAGTACAGGACGTATAACCCAGCAAGAATGCTGCTAGAACTAAAATATTACAGGAGCTTGGTTGCAGCAGCGAATACTGATCGTCGGTGCACCTTGTCGCAGAGGCGATGAAAAATCAAGGTGGTTACATTCCAATAAACATTCCATGTACACGATGCGAAACCGACTTGTGGATGTTCGCTTGGACTTGGAAGAGGGGGGGGGGGTGCCATGCCGAATCGCAGGGAATAAACCTTACGTGAAGCGACCAGAACTCGCTAAGTGCCAATATTGCCTGGGATCGGGCTGAATCATACCATTGGCATACCTTTCTTTTGAGGAGTTCGTCTACTTCGCAGGGCCGTCTCTTAGGGGCCCGGTGCGCGCAGTTCATCCTCGTCACGGTCATCGGTCTACCGGATTCGGTCTAAATTGGGGCCGTTTATGTCGGTGTACACTTAGCGAACGATTACGAAGGCTACCTTCCCCGGATCCGGAATATTTATCAGCATTGTTTACTTCGGTGACTAATACGTAACGGCGTGGGCTGACGTTGTTATCGTCGAAGTCTGTGGCCTCCGGGTGCCTTTCTGAGAAGCAAGGGGGGGGGGGAGTTCGCTGTATGATATACACATAAAATGGCAGTCGGTTAACAATGCCGCCATTCACTCCGAGCATAAGTAAGGTGCCGGGATTTGGCTGGTTTCTCTGTTTCCAGAGAAGTAATCAGATGGTGGTGGTGGTGGTTTTTTAACATGCCATTGAACTTCGGTTCGGGGATGCGTATATACAAAAGCGAACACTGACTGACTGACTGACTGACTGACTCACTCACTCACTACTCACTCACTCACTCACTCACTCACTTACTCACTCACTCACTCACTCACTCACTCACTCACCCATTCAATTAAAAGTCACATCAATACTCATCCCACCGATTAAATAGAAGTATGCTTCTTAAAAGTAAACAGCTTGAACATCGAATAAGTTGTTCTTGTTTACATAAAGTTGCCTTATTTGGCCGTTAAAGGCACTCTCCATCTTAAGTGTTACCACCATCACTCGGCTGGGTTAACGGAGGCGGGGAATCGGTCAGTAACCCGCTAGATAACCGAGCTGCACCCAGCAGCACATCCGACTGTAAATCTGTTACAGTTGACCTTGAACAGTCAATCGTGATCCCGATTTGAATCCGTCCACCATTGCTGATCGCGCATCCGGAACGCCGACATAATTCACACCACATCTCTCAGGTGGCCGGCCGGTCGCCTCTGGATTTAAACGCCACGCTCTTTCATTTGGCGACCACTCGTTGCGGATCGCTGTTCTGGATCGGTGTCCTGGATTGCTGGCCAAAAGGTTAGCGTTTTGTGCGGCATTATGCCGCTTTTCAGCAGCGGTAGGTTATTGATGAGCTTCGGACGAGATGTGGAGGAGGCGGAGGGGGAGGCGGGGAGTGTTTGCGGTATTGTCGCCGCGGGCTGAGTCCCGTTTAGATTGTTATCGGGACCATTTATGAAGAATGAAGATGTTATAGCGTCTCGTTGTCCGTTGTCGTCGTCTATAAACACAATTGTAGCCTATTTACTGGTGCCAATAGCCTGAATGTTCGTCCCTTATACATCACTCTGGCATCATTGTCATCATCATCATCATCATCACCACCACCACCAGCATCATCATCAGATTGTCGGTGGCTTGTTTGTCTGTCTGTCTTATCGTTCGCTATAGAGAGACAGCCGCCATTAATTGTGATGAGATATAATTATGTGTTCTTTATGGCGATATATTTATATCTGTGCACACGCCCATCCATCATCGTTATCCGGAATCCTGTTTTACTTTTGGACTCTGTTGACTCGGATGTACCGACGGTGGTGGTGATGGGGGGAGAGGGTGATATGTCAACTGGCAGTGTTAATACTTTTATATGACTCGGGGGGGGGGGTATATTACGCAATAGTTATTCTTTGATATATAACATTTGGTGTCAGAGTCAACGCGTGTGTATGTTTGTGTATTGGGTATGTCTCTCTCTCTCTCTCTCTCTCTCTGAGTGTGTGTGTGTGTGTGTGTGTGTGTGTGTGTGTGTGTGTGTGTGTGTGTTGTAACAGTACCTAAAAAGGCAATGGCATGCAAAATAAAAAGTCACAACCACGCCTTCAAGGCAATTAATTCGCATCTTTCAACTGTATCATGTTCTCAATTCATAGTCACATACGCGATGAAACACACATACAAATCTACATGCCACCAGGGATTAAAATTATAATAATAATAATTTAAATATAACTAATAACATAAACACTAATATTAAATTATTAAAGTCCCCTTACTAACAGGAGTCATTCAAAGGTGATATACCCCAATACAATATAATTAAAACCGTACATGAAATTTGAACGATAGATATTAATTACCAGATGAAAGTAACCTTGACCAGGTGACTTATTAAAACACATTCAGGCGACCTCTTTTTGCGGTCCTCCGTCAACCTGCTTGGTTGAGGCTCTTCCGCTAAACACCGAATCTCGGGTGCCTGCAATGGTAGCTGACTGGATGACCGGAGTTTTGGGCAATAGCTTTCTAACGGATACGAGTTAACATAGGCATTTAGGTGCCACGTGGTGGCTAGATTAATAAGTTATTAGCAAAATATTGAAGCGAATACACCGTCTAAGATTTTGAAGAATTGGGTGATGTGATCGGATTATCAGAATACGTTGAAGGCGGTTGATCAGACCACCGTAATAGTTTGATATTCTTGTACAAGCAATATCTAGTTCATTCGTATTAATATATTTGTTATTGATCCGTACTGGGTAATGGAAGATTCATCAGTGTGTAATGTTTTTTTTGTTTAAAGTAGCACTGAAAAGTATTGATAAACTAACGCTGACTTTCCATAAGGAGAAAAGTATACCATGGTCGGCCGGATGAAATGCAGCAAATAGGTCGAGAAGAGCCAGTAATACTGGCCTATTTCGATCAACTGATAGCACGGTATGATGTTTTAGGCTGTCTCAGTGCTGAGGCCATCGAAAAAGTCGGGTTTGATTAAGATTATTATTGATGAAGAAATTAGCTTAAACTGACAGCAACTGCTCTTTATATAATATCTTTCATCCAATGCTGACATTAACACCAGTCAACACCCAAAGGCTATAACTACTACTACTACTACTACTACTAGTAGTAGTAGTAGTAGTAGTAGCAGTAATTATTTTTGTTGTTGTCATTTTTGGATATACCTCCAATACACGATTTTAGAGCATTGATGATAAAAAGGGAATACACTTTAAATAAGATTCGAGTATAATAATCACAAATTTTCACATGTAAAATAACTCCTTCTGTACTCATCAGCTGTGTATGTTCAGAAGGTCTTCTGTACTCATCAGCTGTGTATGTTCAGAAGGTCTTCTGTACTCATCAGCTGTGTATATTCAGAAGGTCTTCTGTACTCATCAGCTGTGTATGTTCAGAAGGTCTTTTGTACTCATCAGCTGTGTATGTTCAGAAGGTCTTCTGTACTCATCAGCTGTGTATGTTCAGACGGTCTTCTGTACTCATCAGCTGTGTATGTTCAGAAGGTCTTCTGTACTCATCAGCTGTGTATGTTCAGAAGGTCTTCTGTACTCATCAGCTGTGTATGTTCAGAAGGTCTTCTGTACTCATCAGCTGTGTATGTTCAGAAGGTCTTCTGTACTCATCAGCTGTGTATGTTCAGAAGGTCTTCTGTACTCATCAGCTGTGTATGTTCAGACGGTATTCTGTACTCATCAGCTGTGTATGTTCAGAAGGTCTACTGTACTCATCAGCTGTGTATGTTCAGAAGGTTATGTGTATATTCAGAAGGTTATGTTTAATGTCAAATATTATACGATCACTCATTATGGACAGTATCGCATATAATGTACTTCGCGATATCCACACTGGATGCTGAGGATGATACATGGATACATTCGGCGATGTTTTGGCGTCTTCTTATCGGAACGTACCATCGTACCATCGTTGAGTACAACATTTACAACTACCCAGTTAAGTACTGATAGCAATATTACTCAATGTGATAACTTCACGAATGTGCTATGGCAATAGCAGGACTTATTTCGATGCGTTAAGTACAAGTACACGTGTACTTGAATCTGAAATTGCAACGTCTTAACACGATTAGAGATTATTGATGAGAACAGACTTAAGGTGGAAAGCTACTCAAGTAGTACCATTTACCCCCCCAACGTGTGTGTGCATGCGTGCGTGCGTTGGTGCGTGCATGGATATGTGTGTGTGTGTGTGTGTGTGTGTGTGTGTGTTCAGGAGGTACTGCGGGGCAATTGCCCGAGGAAGTGAGCAGGCCACGTTTTGGTGGACCGTGTACAATAATTGTAAACGTATCATTACGACCATATGGTTTGTATCGTCTGTGCTATGTGTTTACAGTAATACACTCAGTGTGAGTCCTGTTATAACACGAACGCTCCACCTACACTTCTCCGGAATTCCTGCCTCCATACCAGCCCAAACCACACTTTATAGTACACAGGATGCTCTTAATCTCTCATACGTCTACGTCGAGCTTGGCAACTACTGGTTGACTCCTGGCCAGGGAAACACTTATATATGTACTCTACACTTATATAAGCACGAACACACCTACGTACATATATGCATGAATATCACACACACACACACACACACAACACACACACACAATATCCACACACACACACACACACATATATATATATATATATATATATATATAGAAGAGAGAGAGAGAGAGAGAGAGAACACTGGCTCCGTTTAACACAACATAGATAGACAGATAATCCAGAGGAGACTGTTTTGGCCACCAACCCTACTTGAGAAGAACTGAAGCACTCCTTAGCTGACTGATAGCAGCCAATATCGATATCAGGCCAGGAAATGGCTACTACATGGCAATCATATCAATTGACTGATAATTGCATGCTTTTGTAATACGCCGACGAAGCGCTGTATTCGTGGCAAGCCGCAGCTGAAGCTTTATTCGATACAACCGGCAGTAATAGCAAACTGATTCGAATTATAAACGATATCAGGGCAAGATGAACTAAACAGAGGTAGAGTCTTATACACAGTCTGTTACTTTTGGATAGGATACTTATAGTAGTAGCTGCAAAAACTAAACAAAAAACTCCCAACGACAACAACAACAACAACAACAATGCAGTAATCAGATGACTATAGTTAATACACTTTAGTAGTTGTCACTGGAACTATCTGATCAATTTCATCATCATCATTATCATCATCATCATCATCATCATCATCATAACCACCATCAAAAACAACAACAACAATCAGCACCACAAACATCAAGACTATTTGCTTCATCATGTCAGACTGGGATATATATATATATATATATATATATATATATATATTAATTACACCCCCCCACACACACACACACACACACACTGTAGCTGTATGCTTTATACCACTAGTTTTTCTTCTGGATCGACTGGTATACGGAATGTGATGATATGGTGAAGGAGAATAATGAAGGATTGTCTTATGTAACTCCTGTATCTCATTATAGGTTAAGATTAACTTTATAGACTTATCTTAGTTGACCTCCTAAGTATATTTAAACATAATCATTTATATACGGTGTGTCTGTCTGTCTGTCTGTCTCTCTCTCTCTCTCTCTCTGTGTGTGTGTGTTTGTGTGTGTCAACATCATTAACCTCAGTAAACTGCCGTTCCATGGTCATGTCCGTCTTGCCAACTTCGGCTAGTTCCCTCGGGTCAGTTCTCAGACAGTTATGTTAATACCGGCATTCCTCAAGTTAAAATCCAGAGACATCGAAGCTCACCTTAACTGTTCATCTACTCCTCATCCACGTCGGAAGTCAGCTGGTGATGTGCCCTCTCCTCTACAAGTAAACAATGCCCATCGTGTCACCCAGTGGAGGGATGGATGGATGGATAGCAAACTCCTACAGCTAGGAGGTGTCTCTCCGGGTATCAGGAATCCGCAAAACAAAATCCAGTACAACTCGATTTATACAGGAATAAGCTAATGTTTAGTTAAGTTTGCACTTTGGTATAACCTAGGATGTAGGGACGAGAGGTTACTTCATTGACGGATGAAGTAACCGATACATACAGGCAACACTAGGATTCTAACCCACAGCCTGGGGATCTGTAAAACCGTGGAACCGCCCATGGTGAACACTGTTAACGACAAGATCATTAATAACCGACCAAAGATTTGCCGAGTACAGACAATCTCGACCATTTGTTGATGGTGGACAGTACCGTAGTACTTTGTACGTTGAGTACAACTAGAATTAACGCCGATAGTGTCCGATCATCACGCTACCTATAGGGCTGTAGGTTGTCCTTAAAGTCGGGTTTTGAACTCGAGAACGGGTTTTCGTCATGTTTGTGTACTTCATCTAGCATCCAGTATTTACATTACATATGTTTACAATCCGGAGCCAGGACAACTAATCTAAGGATGTTTTAGTTTAGTTACGTGTGATTATTTTAAACTATATTCCCATGGTATAAATTATAGACCCCTACAGTATGTTGATATCCTTAACTGCCTGGGGGGCATACTATTTCTAGCCGTCAGTTGTAGCCGCATAATACATCTTTTTTAGACTAGATTAAGCGGAGAGGAAATAAAAGATAACCGGCTGGTTAGTGGATTCGAACCGACGTCATGTCTTTTCTCGTCAACTACTCTACCAGTACAATAACCGTCTCCTTTAATCCGGTGACTGGCCATCCCGTATAATGATAAATACGCCCCCCCCCCCGCCTCCAGTAGAAAATGTTACATCCCGTTATGTCTACGTCGTAGATATAATGTTATGTAAGTAATACAATGATAGATGAATATCGTAATACACTGGTATGATGCCAAATATTAGGGCACGTCTATGTCAACAATGTTAAATATTGTACATAGTATATAGATTATTTAACTTAGGATAGTCCATTATATTGCCTTACCAAGTTACTGTGTATGTGTGTGTGTGTGTGTGGGTTAAAAATAATTTTTCAGCTTTTTATATAACTTGATACTTACGGAAGAAATAGAACATATCCACGTACATACTCAGTGTGCCGTAATATGCTGATATTGATATTGGCCTATGGTGGTTTGGATGTGTGCTAGACAAGATAAGTTTAGTGGTTAATGTAGTGAATACGTTTATTAGAGAATTGATCCCGTTATTATGACATCAATTAAAGCTTTCTATACCATATCTGATATACGGTTAGTATCGGTCTAAAGGTGGGGTGATTCAGGTGTTTCATTCACAGCATGTTTTATTTGTTAAATTATTTATCCTAGCATTTTATATATTTGGAATCAGACAGTTAAAATATCGAAGTGTATTGGAGTCCGGTAATTCTTCTTTGAACTAAGAAATCAACGCAATTACAGAGAGAGAAATTACACAAATATCGAGTAATTTAACTCTAGAAGTAATTCAACTACAGATAACGCTGAATATTTGCTCAAAAAGACATGTACATATCTAAATAACAAAGTTATCGAGTAGATTATTCCAAGTTTAACCAATCAGATATTGTCTACGCTGTCGGAAGCTCGTGCGAAATACACACAATTTTCGAATGATTTAAAGCAGCCACAAACAAATACCGATTCAACGACTATAATAATACAAACAAGAACAACATCGATAACATCAATAACAACAAAAATAACATCAACAGTAAATAAAGCCAACGAGGAAAGCTTTAGTACTTGACATAACTAAATAGAAAGGTCAATGAATACTGAATTATAGCGAATAAAAGTGAAATTAAGTTACGATAAAGGTGTTTAATTGGTTGGATTTAAAAGAACATGTTTTGTTCTGAACTCTTCGTTTTCTTTGCTTCTTTCTTGTTCCTCTTCAATTAGAATGCGAACAGCTATCGATGGTCGAAGATGGGAATGTCTTTCTTGTTTACTGTACGTGTCTTATGGGTGTAAGAATTCGACAGCTTGTGTCATCGTCAATATCACACCTTGACCCGTAATTGGAAAGAGAAACGTCTAGCAGTGTGTTGCTCTAATTCCTCCACGGGTTATACTCGAAATACATAATTATACCTGAAAATAGTATTTATTCGTGGTCCTAACAAGTTCAAGAATTGAATATAATCAACAAGATTAAAGACGCCTCTTAACTATCTTTGCAAATAAAGTTAGCACGTATACATAAATGTTAAATAATCAATCAACTGATAGAAGAAACTGGACTTATTGATAATCATCTTGCGGCATAAAACAATGTGCACTTAATGCATTAACAGCTGCTAATGAATAATACTAATTAATCAAACAGTTTTAGATCTTAGTTCAACAATACTCGAATATTTGGCCCAATTAGTTTTGTTTTTAACTTTAAAGGTCCAATATATTTAGCTAGAAATCCTACTTTCGCTGTTATGGAATCATTGCGTCGATAAGGAATCCGGAATAAGAGTTCCTCGGACTTTATCGCCGTTGATTTTATTTACCGGGTCCCCCCCTTGAATCCCGTGTGTGAAATAATTACCGGTCGCTGTACACAATATCTGTCTAGTAAGTTAAGATGCATGTTCTAGACGTATTAATTATTTGATTAACTTCTTCTAGCCCGTTTATTTCGCTCTCACTCTGGCGGCTGATGTCGTAATTAAACTGTTCATATTCTATTTGAGGATTTCTTCGGAGTTCTTCCGGATTTTTCTTCGTAATTTAATACTTTGGTCAATCGTTGACGAGTAAACAAACAGGTACTGAAACAAGAACCTAATAACACAGAATGGATTCTTCTTCTTCTGTTGCTGCCCTCACTCATTCATTCTTTCTCTATCTATCTATCTATCTATCTATCTATTTGTCTATCACTAGCTATCTCTCCTTTTCATCTCTCTCTCGCTCGCTGGCTCGCTCTCTTTCTCCTTCTTCCCCTTCATTTCCATCCTCCGTGTGTAACAGACAAGCCTACGTAAGGCCAGCAGATGGTCGGCATTAACAATAATTTGGCAGTGAAATTGTTGGCTTTGGATATCCTTCCCCGAAAAATTCAAGGCCGGTCAAACCTCAGAGTGGGTTATTTGAAAAACGTTCGTGGAATGTTCGCCTATTGGGGCCTGGGTTTATTTGTGCTGAAGCGGCGATGTCTCTTCTGGGCGTCCCTTGTCAAAATAACTTGAAGATCGTCGACAAAAGAATAAAAATATCAACAGCCAGATGCAGCGGATTCCTTGACAATGACGAGTAAAGGTCTTGATAGCTCTGCTTGCCATTGCAATGTTCAACGAATTGCAGAATGGCCGTTGCAGTGGTGACGAGCACAGAGAACTGCTCATCTACCAGGATGCTACGTCGTTCGGAGATTGAAGAATATGGCGTAATGGTGCTCGTTAATGGCAGGATGCTGACCTTGTTTATCTTATGTTTACAATGTTGTGTTTACAATGAATCATCATTTATGGCTGATAGTTATCCCGAGAAGTGTGAAGGACGTCTGGTTCCTTCTGTAAGTTAGCTGATTTGTACTTATCATTTATTTAACAGTTTGGCGAAACAAATGGAACAGTCCCACGGTAAACAGATGGATTGATAAACTAGTACAATGTGGTGAAGATTTTGTTGTGAGGTCTCGAGGTGCATTTCTATTAATAATAATAATAATAATAATAATAATAATGGCCTCAATGTAAGTCACTAAAGGTGGTTCACTACCTCTGCGAGGAAGTCGCAGGACATCTCTAATTTAATAGCATCCACCTACATTGATGAAATGTAAATAAATGTAGAATTTAAAATAGATACCATATTTATGATATAAAATCTTAGCAGGATGAAGAACTCATCCTTCTTTAGTGCCACTGACGAATACCGAACCCTCACCTCCGGGAGTCGAGGACTCTGATCAATCAATCTCACAATCGAACCGTCTCGACAACCGACTGCGGTTCAGCAGCCGGTAACTGGGATGTCTTTACGTTATCTTATAGTTATCGTGATGAAATCTTAGTCACGTGGAGTACGCTTCCAAGTGTTTCATAATGAATCGCTCATGTATGAATCGCTAAGATATGTACCTAAACCGTCCATCGGAGCTCTACCATTTTATCTCTAAGAGAGAGAGAGAGAGAGAGAGTAGAGGGGGGGGGGGGTGACTGTTTATTTACCTGTGTTGATTTCCTACTAATTTATCCTTAAACAATTCCATATCAGTTTGCATACCACGCATCTGGCGCTGCCAACACGTGTGGCCGTGTTGTTGTGCCTACTAGCGGAAAGGAATGCCCACGACGAGGCCGCACCCCGTCGAGCGGCGAACGGCCGCCTTTAGAAGTCATCTGGTGACTTCCCAGAAGTTCAACCATCAAAAACCGATCTCGGCGTGCCGAGAGCGAGGGCCGTCTAAGACGAGTGGCCATCCTTTAACGGCAGTTCATCCGGTACAAACTATGTGGGCTACGTTTAGGCTAATTGTCATCATCTTCCATTAACGCGGCCGTAATTTAGCGTCGTCGAAACATCGGCGGAGAATGAAAAATAGAAGATGGAACCAAGAAAGCAACCGAAATGATAAAAAAAACGATAAAAAATCTGGCAATAAAACTCGGAGAGAAATCCTCTCCACTTCGGTTGTGGGAGTCGACGACGGCTTGCTGCCGGTAACGGCGGTGTCGGATACGCCTTCTGGACAAGGATTTATAAAGCGTACTCGTTTGACTTCTGCCGGACTTATTTAAGAGCTCCACTTAAGTAACGTACCCATTCATCTCTTCCTGGCTCCCGTTAAAATGACCGTCTGTAGCCACCGCCTTGGTTATTAACAATGGGAGTTTGGTATCGTTCGTTTATCGTTTAAAAAACTACGGCCCATTCACTTATTCGATTTAGTTTTTCCCTGTTTTTTTTTTACTGTCATGGCCATTGGGTCGTCCAGGGCATTGCGCTGTGGCGGAGTAGTTAGAGCAATACGCTGCGATACTTCTGGTTGTGAGTTCGAATCCGGCCAATGGCTGCGTTAGCCGGATGCGCGTCCATCCGGAGTCTTCCATCGACCATCTGTTATATGTGTGATGTTAAATTACTTAACTCTACAACTCAAGCCATTAGATAATCTTAATAGCGTAATACGAGTACAGTATATATATATATATATATATATATATATATATATATATATATATATATATATATAGCTCGAACAGTAATGGCTCGTTTATATCAAATATCATCTTCATTGTATTCGTGTGTAACATATTTATTTCATCACCGGAATACATTATGATACCGGCACAAAGTGTTATCAAGGCGTGGGCAGTGCTGGTATTGTCTTTGCTGACATCTAGAAGACCCCGATCAGATCAGATTTATGTTTTAATATCAAAGTGGTATAAGAAACCTATTGGTAATAATATCTAGTAGAAGCAGCGTGATGATGGCGTCTAGTTATGTCTATCGTGTATCAGATACTGGACTGTTTGTTTACATGCCGTTTTGAGATCTTCTTCGTTGGCTAGGATAGGCACACGTTTACTACGAGTCTAAACTGACGGACCAATAGGTCTTTTTGTACAGCGGTTTACAGCCTACGTCATCATGTTTAGATAATAAATGTACTAGATATATGGACACCTTCCAATCGACCACGACGGACAACATCAACGCACAAACAAACAAACAAACAAACAAACACACGCAAAACAACACGCATGCACAAGAACTGACTCACTGACACATCGATCGATTGGTCTCCCATCTAGTTTTCGTATTCAACTACCCATCCACCCCAGAACCCACCTAGCGATATACCCACTCAGCGCCGAATATTCATCTTAAAAACACGTCGACTTTTTTCTAGGATATATCTTTAGTGGTTGTTTTTGTTGTTTTTAATCTCCGATAGCTGGCGCTGTTGGGGTTTTTGTTTTTGTTTTGTTTACATTGTCGTCATAACGAATCCGATTATCATCTTCGTTCGATTAGACAAAGGTCACGTGCCAAGCGGTGACATCATCCGATGTTTTGTTGACATTTCTTATCGAAGGCACATCCTTATTTGTGTTCGCTGTCCTCTGATATCAATCAGAAAGCCGAAATTGATGCAAATATATCACGGTGCAGAGACAAAGAGAGATAGAGAGAGAGAGATAGAGAGAGAGAGAATCAGTCGTATTCTACTGCGTAATAAGACATTTCAAGTAGAATTTTATTACGATCTACGAAGATGGGTGGATAACTGAGATTACATTAGCGGTGCGGCGTTCTCGAGTAAACAAACGCCGCTCCAGATGGCCTGAACGGGACTCGGTGAGAAATTTCACCGAAACTATTTCCAGAACAATCGTCCTAATCAAAAATCACTCCAATTCTCCGAATATCGCTAATCTCTCAAGGTTTATGACTGGTTACAGTGAATTGGGGGTCACAGGTCAAATGGTACGCTAGATGGAATCGTTCCTCCTATCGGGTGCTGCATGTTGGCGGCTTTTAGGGCTCGTAAACATCCACGCAGGTACGCATACACACACACACAGGGGCGTGTGTGTGGAGACAAATAATTTGTTTGAGAAGGACTTTTAAACAACATAACATTACAAATCAAGTTGATGGATGAATGCTACACTTGTAGCGATTTCTTTTAATTTATATAACAGTGAGTGAGTGAGTGAGTGAGTGAGTGAGTGAGTGAGTGAGTGAGTGAGTCAGTGAGTCAGTCAGTCAGTCAGTCAGTCAGTCAGTTGATTAATCAGAGCGTCCGTCAATTACCTAGTCCACTATTTTGTCATTCACTCATTCCATTCATTCGAGTCACTCACTCACTCACTCACTCACTCAATCAGTACGTTCTAATAGCACAGTGGATAGAAAGCTACTCTGAAAATCTTCAAATTAAAGTTCGATTCAACTTTAGATACCTGAGTTTGTGGGATGTTTCACTAAAGAGATGTTCCTATGTCATATATCGCAGGTGTGAACGGCGACGAGGCTAAACACCCACTGACTGTCTGACTGACTGACTTACTGACTGACTGACTGACCGACCGAACAACCGGCCGGCCGGCTAGCTGACTGACTGACTCACTCACTCACTCACTCATCACCCACTCACTCACCCGCCCTGGTTCATAATGGATGTCTAAGCTAGAACAAAAACAAGCAAGCCGCATTTTCATTCATTATGTGAAATGTGAAATCCTGACATCAGCCATCGTACGTAAACATTTCGGGTGTTGATATTCAGGTATTTAACATTTTAAAATATATTTTTTAAATACATCGGTTAAGATCAGTCACCCATTACCTTCTAACGTAGACAACTAATTATAAAAAAATAACAATCCCAGGTAACTCGGTGTCAGTTTAGTTCGAGACGTGATTCAGCATTCGCACCTGAGAATATCACCTCACAGGTGGTGGTTGGTTCTCTCTCTCTCTCTCTCTCTCTGTGTGTGTGTGTGTGTGTGTGTGTGAATTGGTAACAAATGGGGTTACTTCGGCTAGGTGATAGCGTACTTGATTAGAAGCTGAGGGGTTCTAAGTTCTAGCTGTCATGTTAAAGTACCTGGTTAGTCGAGATTTCTGATCGTGGATTACCGACCTGTACTCAAAAGTTCTACTTTACTTGGAAGTTGTACACAATGAGTTAAATTCTTCGACTAACTGTGATCGATTCGGCGTAAAATTAAAGAATTAATGAGTTACTTCGCCATAACCGGCCCAACCCACCGATAAGAGTTCTATGTTTACTAGTGCTTCTATGTTCATATCTATGTTTCTATGTTCTATGGTTATCAGTGAAGTCTACATTAATATAGAATAATCACCATAATAATGTAGATGGTCAAAATATTAAACATATCTTTCTCACTATCAAACAACAAATCATACCCTTGTTGTTGTTAATGGTGGTGGTGTTATTATTATTATTATTATTATTATTATTATTATTATTATTATAGAGTTTTTATTAATCAGTGAATGCTACATTATCCAAACATTTTAAGGCCTCACCTTTAGCTATGCGACTACCTAACTATATCTGGTGGCATTATTTGTTCTCGTTGATATTTTGTCCTCGAATTGTGTCGAAGAGCTCGAGGTCGTGGGGTCGAATATTATTGTTTCCAGGGTCTCCGGGATGTTTAATCTTATCACCCTATTTCCCTAGCGAATAACCGCTCAGTTATATGTACCGTATATGGCTAGTGCAGAGGGTAAGGAAAACTGATTGACTGACTCACTGACTCACTGATTCATTCATCTATACTAGAATAGAAAACGGCATTAATTCAAAATCGACCTTCTATAATCAAAGTAAACTATGTTTATATTAATCAGATCGGGTAGTGTAGGTGTAGGTAAATGTGTAGGTAAAATTCATATTATGACCTAAATGCTCCCCACCTATCTTCAACAATCCGAACCAAATTGTGAAGTTCAAATATTTGACACGTTTCATGAGCAGTTCACTTGTCATGGGTATGACTTTGATGTACTGTTAATTAAACAACATCACATCTCTGTGAGTTGAGGATTAGAAAATGACTCATAAGATGCGCATATATTTCTAAACTATCAACAAGAACGTTTCACGGCAGATACTCATGCCATGGACACAGAGAGTGGTTTGAAATAGGCTCTAAAATACTTCTTTTTCGATGTTGTTTTTAATTAGCAACTTGTTACATCATTAATCGTTTTGGTTCGATAATCAACTGAAGTTTGTTTTTATATACAGGACTCGTTTAATAGGGCTACTTGGGACCTTGCTCCCGTAGAGGGCTATTTGGGATTTTGCTCCCGCAGAGGGCTACTTGGGACCTTGCTCCCGTAGAGGGCAATTCGGGACTTTGCTCCTGTAGAGGACTACTTGAGACCTTGCTCCAGTAGAGGGCTGCTTCGATCATTGCTCCTGTAGAGGGCTACTTGGGACCTTGCTCCCATAAAGGGCTACTTGGGACCTTGCTCCTGTAGAGGGTTATTTGGGACTTTGCATCTTTAGAGGGCTACTTGGGACCTTGTTCCAGTAGAGGGCTACTTGGGACATTGCTCCTGTAGAAGGCTATTTGGAACCTTGCTCCTGTACAGGATTACTTGAGACCTTGCTCTTGTAGAGGGCTACTTGAGACCTTGCTCCTGTAGAGGGCTACTTGGGACCTTGCTCCTGTAGAGGGCTACTTGAGACCTTGCTCCTGTAGAGGGCTACTTGGGATGTTGTTCCTGCAGAGGGCTAGTTGGGATCTTGCTCCTGTAGAGGACTAGTTGGGATCTTGCTCCTATAGAGGACTAGTTGGGATCTTGCTCCTGTAGAGGACTACTTGGGATGTTGTTCCTGTAGAGGGCTACTTGGGACCTTGCTCCTGTAGAGGACTACTTGGGACTTTCGACCTATATAACTATGGGTTTAGAATAATAATAAAAATGTTAATGACTAAATCTCATAGTCTTAATAATATTACCAATTAAATTACTAACAAATGTAATAGTCACCGTTGTTTAAGACTTTTGTTTGTCAAAATGTTTTGCGAACATCCAAACAAACAAACAAACAAACAAACACACACACACACACACTATTGAATATGGCCCGATGTAAGTGGCTTATCGATTGTGGTGTTTTTATTAGTAGAATTATTGTTGTTGGTGTTGTTGTTGTTATACGATGTTGTGATATCAACAGAACAAAAATCATTGATACGTGACCTGAAATTTCTTTAATGTGACTTTAAAGTGTGGCTTAGTTGTCATTCTAGTAGGGGGGGGGGGAACCAGAACTTAACAAGAACAGCGTTGATTTATATACCAAGATTTCTTCGAATCACACACACACACACACACACAAGCCAATAAACGAACAAACAAATGAACACACCAACAAACGCAGTTCGAGTGAAATGCACATTTCACATAAACATTTACGCCCCTCTGACACCATTAATAATTATATTGTCTATCAGTAAAACAACCAAAACAACTCCATCATCATCATCATCATCATCATCATCACCATCATCATCACCACCATCACCACCATCACCATCATCATCATCATCATCATCATCATTATCATCATCATCATCATTATCATCATCATCGTCGTCGTCGTCGTCGTAGATGTGTAATAATATATCATTGTTAACTTACTTTCCTCACACAGGACAAGAGAGATCTGATCGTACAAGAATTCTGTAGTACAGAGGAACAATACGTGGAGGCTCTACAAATGCTAGTCGAGGTAAGTCCCTAATTGTACTACTCATCTCCAGCGTGATGGAGCGTGTCCTACTCATCTCCAGCGTGATGGAGCGTGTCCTACTCATCTCCAGCGTGATGGAGCGTGTCCTACTCATCTCCAGCTGATGGAGCGTGTCCTACTCATCTCCAGCTGATGGAGCGTGTCCTACTCATCTCCAGCTGATGGAGCGTGTCCGTACGAAAATGTTACATTGGCGACAAATTCGGGACGCAATTAATTCGACTGGATTACTTTAAAAGTACAACTCTTTCCACGCTCATCTCGTCGTTCTTGTTTTTGTCCGGATTCCCCCCCCCCCTGTTCTTTTCGCCTTCCCGCTGTTATTGTATAATTGACGCTGACTGTGTATCGTTAACGGTTCATTTCGCGCTTTACCCGTTTTATTCGGCCACAGAAACCCATTAGTTCTCCCGTTGGAACATTTATTCGCATCAGTTATCATTATTCCGCCAGATTATCGCTCGTCGTTATTTCTTATCGACGCTAACGAATCAGTGGAAAACCCGCTCCCGGATTACGTCCAATCGGAGGATTGGTTTAAATCATTTCCGACCGTCGGGTATTCTAACCAGGATTAAAAGTCCAATATTTTATCATCTCCCAGTGCCCGTCGTATTTTGGTTGATATTTTTGGGTCGCTCGATCGTCAGGCAAATAACAACAAAATAGTCAGGCAAACAACAACAAAATAGTCAGGCAAACAACAACAAAATAGTCAGGCAAATAACAACAAAATAGTCAGGCAAATAACAACAAAATAGTCAGGCAAATAACAATAAAAGAGTCAGGCAAATAACAATAAAATGTCTTCAAACAGGAAATATTATATGACCAAACGCCGTCCTTTGTTCATTCAATCTAGTTATGAGGAGAATAATCGATTTTTATGACGCAGCTAAATCTGTATCCTTCGCCGTCTCTATCTCTCTCTATCTCCCTCATCATCTTTAAAGTACCGATATCTCGGGTAGAAATCATCCCTAGCGCGGTCAGAAATCGAATTCTTCGTCTCAGAAGGCAGCCAACAACTACCAAATTTCATCGTAACACCCCCCCCCGCAACAACAACAATAGCAACAAAACCAAATCTCTGTCTGACTTGTGTTGATGACATAGTCTACTCCGGGGATAGTATTTCGATACGATATGACTGTCAGGATGTAATATCAAGAAATCATATTATTATTATTTATAAGACAACTAGACATTGGAGTGCTCTTCTGCCGAATGGAATCATTTCCTTTCCCTACCCCCTCGTAAAAAACCTGATAACTTCATAAATTACATTAAAACCGACATGGGACAAAGACAACATTGGTGCTTGTGTGTGTGTGTGTGTGTGTGTGTGTGTGTGTGTGTGTGAATTTTTCCCTGCCATAAGGACATTTGCTTAATGGTTTGAATATCGTACCTGGTACCAGGAAATCAAAAAAAAGAACTTCTTTACATATTTAGACGTAAAAATGACATCGCGTAATGGCATTAAACTGATGCAATTCATTAAAATGCCAACCTTTGACCTGAACTGGTTTTATCTATTAGCGTCATAAAGTACACACACACACACACACACACACACACACACACACACACACACACACACACACACACAAACACATTGATCATATGGAGCGCTATTAAGCACTTGATGTATTACCGCTTGTTTATTATAAATTACTTAAATTGTTCTCCTTTGGATAAACAATTGTCACACAATCAAAATAGTTGTTGGCTATTCTATATACTCATAACAATACGCATACATTAACAAGCACACTAGAACAATAGCACCTAATAAACGGGACAAAACCTATCCAAGCCCCGAAGCCTCATGCTGATATCGCCGTCTCACATACAGAGACAGGGAATATACCAAATGGTTTAGGTCGGAAGGCCCCCTCATCAAGGATTTTGTTTATGAATTCTGGGCAGTTAAGAAGACTAAATAAAAACTGACCGAGTGTTTAGTTTGGGTACGGTCATCCTTAGAGAAATGAGGTTTATCAGTCCGAAGCCTTTTATTGATGGATGAAATATCCACAACTCAGCAGTGGGGTAGACTGCCAACTATTCTGCGGGGAGGGGATAAAAATAAGAGAAGAAAATATTAAAATCTAACTATTATTATTATTATTATTATTATTACATATATTAATATTATCATCATTTCGATATTGTTGTTATTTCAAAATATCAGTTGATTATACCAAAGTAGTTTGCGCTTTCTTTAGTTATCAGAATAGGTTTCGTTCTAGTGGTTGTTGTTGTGGTGGTGATGGTTGTTGTTGTTGTTGTTATTATTGTTTTCGTGTTGGTGGTGGTGGTGGTTGTTGTTGTTGTAATGGTTGTTGTTGTGGTTGTTTTTGCGGTGTTAGTGGTAGTGGTTGTGGTGGCGGCTGTTGTGATTTTTATTGTGGTTGTTGTTGTTGTTGTAGTGGTGTTGCTTATTGTTGTGATAGCTGTTGCGGTGGTAGTGGTAGTTGTTGTTGCTGGTGTTGTTGTGTTGGTGGTTGTTGCTACTGTTGTGTTAGATGTTGTTTTTGTCGTAGTGGTTATTGTTGTTGTAATTGTTGTTGTTGTTGTGGTGGTAATGGTGGTTATTATTATAGTAGTAATGTGGGTGCCTGCTGTTATTGTTGTAGTGGTGGATGTTGTTGTTGTAGTTGTTGTTATTGCGGTGGTGGTGGTGTTGGCTGTTGTTGTGGTTGGTGTTGTGATGATGGTTGTTGTTATTGTGGTGGTAGTGGGTGTTGTTGTGGTGGTGGGTGTTTTGTTGTTCTTGTTGTGGTGATGGTTGTTGTTGTTGTGGTGGTGGTTGTGGTTGTTGCTTTTGTTGTGGTCGTGGTTGTTATAATAGTGAGGGCGCTTTATTAAATATACATTATTATTATTATTATTAGTATTACTATTATTATTGTGGTGGTGATGGTGGTGGTTATTGTTGCTGTTGTGGTTGTTGTTGTTGTTGTTGCTGTTGTTGCTGTTGTTGTTATTGTTGTGGCAGTGGTAGTGGTGGTGCGTGTTGTTGTTGTTGTAGTAGTAGTAGTTGTTATTGTTGTTGTTGCTATTGTTGTGGTTGTTATTAGTGTGGTGGTAGTGGTAGTCGTGGTGGGTGTTGTTGTTGTGGTTGGTGTTACTGTTGTTGTTGCGGTTGATGTGGTTGTTATGTGGTTGTTGTTGTTGTTATTATTGTTGTGGTTGTTATTATTGTGGTGGTAGTGGTAGTCGTGGTGGGTGTTGTTGTTGTGGTTGGTGTTACTGTTGTTGTTGTGGTTGATGTGGTTGTTATGTGGTTGTTGTTGTTATTATTATTGTTGTGGTTGTTGTTATTGTGGTGGTAGTCGTGGTGGGTGTTGTTGTTGTGGTTGGTGTTACTGTTGGTGTTACTGTTGTTGTTGTGGTTGATGTGGTTGTTATGTGGTTGTTGTTGTTGTTATTATTGTTGTGGTTGTTATTATTGTGGTGGTAGTGGTAGTCGTGGTGGGTGTTGTTGTTGTGGTTGGTGTTTCTGTTGTTGTTGTGGTTGATGTGGTTGTTATGTTGTTGTTATTATTGTTGTGGTTGTTGTTATTGTGGTGTGGTACTAGTAGTATTGGTTGTTGGGCTTCTGTCGGTGCTGCCGCTGTAGGTCAAACCTCAATTAGCTGATGTGAGAACGTTATGGCAGACACATATATAAACGATCAGATCCTCTTCAACTCTCCTCCGGTCAGTCTCGATATTTTCGACCAATTCATTATATTCGGTAATTGTTTGTTTGTCGAGCTGTCTATACAGCCAATCAACTCCTTTTGAACGCCGAAACGCTCCGGATGAGAGCATTCCGATCTCGGCCCCGGCGAAGGCTCCCGGATGTAGAAGGAAAAGGCGAGCGAGGCGAAGTCGGAAAGATTAATGGAAAAATCTCGCCTCTCCTAGTTCGCCTTCGTACGCCGTCCGTAAGGCGTGCGAGGCGGACGTTTTTGGCGTTCGGCGTTCCGCGGTCGAATGAAAACGGACGCTTGAAAAAGTGGCGTCATGGCCAACCGTAGACAGCTGGACTCGGTACGGGTGGCGAGACGGGTGAAAATGCGGGTCGGGTAGGACGTTTCAGGATTGCCGAAAGGTTGGCTATCTCGCTGAGGATTACAAATACCGGTCAGTAGTTGTCCTGTGTTAGAGCGTAAAGGTGATGATTGATGTGTTATGGCCACTTTTGTGCACATGGTAGGCTAAATGGGCCGATCGACCTCCAAAGGTGATGAAGTCAAATATGAAACACCCTTCAGATATGCCCATGCTGAGATTCCAACTCAGGTGGTAGTGATCTGTGATCCAACGCGCTACCACTTTGACCACTGAGGCACCCTGTGTTAGAGCGTAAAGAAATCACAACAATGTTAATGATAGTTAGTTTATATGTATGAATTTTGTGATCGTTTCGCTCTGCCATTTGCTACCGCTGATGAGTTGCTACTCCTGGTGAGTTGCTAATGCTGAGGAGTTGCTACTGCTGAGGAGTTGCTACCGTGAAGGTGGCGTTGACGACTGTTAGAATGATAATCACATCGATCGCTTCACTTAGGAATCAATGTACGTCGTGGTAGAATGAGTGTAGTATTTCTCCATTAGCTGGCTCCAAAATAAAGGCCGAATAGTATCGCTTCTGGATCCCGGGAGTTAGCCTTCTGTAAACGAGTTTGGCGCACTGTTGGTTAATTTGTTAGAAACTGGCTCCAGAACAGGTGAATGTGTTTTTAAACTTTCCGGAACGAAACGTTTCTATTTTAGTCCCGTGCCACGCTGGATTGCCTAAACAATAGTACCGCAAGTATTCATTGATGGCTGCTACGCACGCACGCACGCACACGCACACACACACACGAGCGCACACATACACATACACACACGCACACACGTACACACACACACACACACACAAAAATAAATAAAAATACATACAAGATACAGCCATACACGCACCTACCGATGCATGCACAAATAACCAAACCCTTCCCCTCCCCCGCACATAAGTCCAGTTATACACAGAGGCACGCACGCATGCGCACAATCAGACCCACACGCGCTCTAACTAAAAGAAAACAAAGTGTGTTATAAACTGGGAAGGAAGAATGGTGACTAAGTGAGGATGGGTGGGGTTCCTCGACCTCTCTAGTGTTGTTGTCTGGTGTTTGTGAAATAAAAAGGAAGTTAAAACATTACATAAAATGCGTAGATTTATTTTGTTTATGTTGTTAACGAAGACGAAAAGGTCGTTGTCTTTACTGGTCTGGATACAGGCTAGAATGTTGAGAAACGGTGGACCAGGACGACTTAAAGTACACCTGTCACGTGATTCTAATAACGACAATGACTTTTATTGTCTTGATAAGTCACTCTGTTACTTATATAGTGCTAGTTGTACATAAATTAAGCGTTGTTGTTGTCGTTGTTGATAGAAAAGTAGTATCAAGTTTCTGTTTACACAGGTCACTTTGATTTAGCCGCCACGTGGCTGATTAATTATACGACAGAATATGCACGCATGTTCACTGTTGTCACACACGGAGTGATAACGTTACACACACAATCAAGCAAAACTACTCACACACGCGCGCGCGCTCAAGCTCTCTCTCACACACACACACACACACATATATATATATATATATATATATATATATATCGATGGTGACGTCAATACATAACTATGTGTAGCTGAATATTCATAGGGATATCTAGTTTGTCTCCGGGTTGCTTTCAAGAGCCAGACTTCCGGGTATGCTCAAATAAAAGATCCATTTGCTGAAATTTCATATGTATTTAATATCATGGCCATTGTGATCATCTGAAACTATCAAAATGCTGGAATTAATCTTATCTGTATATGTATGGGATTGTGAGTAATACTAGTACAGACACAATACAACACGAACAAAAACAATCCCGTTAGCTATTCGGAGTTACGAAAACGTTGATACACTGTTGTCCCACAATATAAAATCCTCTTCTTTTACGGCCACCTTTATTTAGATGGTTGGCTAAATGGGCAAAAGAATCCCGGAAACGGACGAGTAACATGGCGCTTAGTCGAAACGTGGAAGCGGAATATTTTAATTCCATGTTGACGCTCATGGGCGTTATCGGTTAATTCGAATATAAATCTTTGTAGTACATCGCTTTATCTCGTCATTCGAATAACCGGATTACGGAAGTGTCACGCCTTCTGCTATCCTGCAGTCTTCAGTATGGAGACTGTTATCTGCGTTTCGTCATCAGTAATCCCGGTGGGTGTGTCACCAGCATTGCATATCTTAAACACTACGCCCTCAACCAATCAACCAATCAATCAACCAATATTGTTTTTCCACTGATGGATAAACCTTTCTTATTGGCGACAAAACGCATAATAAAACAAAACTTAGAGAAACGATTTGTACTCCAACTGCGTTGTTTTAATAATATATGTTTATTAGTTTTTTGCGACTTTCCTGGATCCTGTCACAGTGTTAAAGGTGTATAATAAATTAGAAGGTTGTATGGGATAATAAGAACTTTGTAAGTAAGGTTATTGGTACGTGTAACATTATATACTGATAATTATCGTGATTTTTTCCCTGCAGTTAATAAAATTATAAGCACCGCATAGTGGTGAGTTTTGTACAATTTCCAGTGCATTCTTAAATGTTTTACTCACTCACGCGATTTATCCATCCATTCGTCCCTTCATTGAAACTCTAAAATCTTTCTAGTTGATCCAGTAAAAGCATATAATTGTCATCCTGTATATTGCACTCCATAAATGGATGTAAGTGATCCCAAAACGTCTCTCTCCCCATCCTCTTGCCTGTCTCCCAATCCTCTTGGCTCTCTCCCCATCCTCTTGCCTCTCCCCCATCCTCTTGCCTCTTTCCCCATCCTCTTGCCTTTCTCCGCATCCTCTTACCTGTCTCCCCATCCTCTTCCTTGTTTCTCCATCCTCTTGTCTCTCGTCCCATCTTCTTGTCTCTCTCTATCTCATTTACCAAACCATTTTTATTCTCCAGCGCTACATGATCCCGATGAAGACAAAGAGTGTCCTGGATGGTAACCTAGTCGATGACATCTTCTACAAAGTGAACGAGATATACATGCATCACGCCACGTTTCTCACCTTCCTCGGCAAGGCGCTCCAGAACTGGGACAGTCAGACGAGTACAATAGGAGACATTATCCATAGGAACGTGAGTACTGATGGCATACCGCATAAGGGAGCCAACTGTTTGTACATTGTACACCGGGCAGCGTGTACAGGTTAATTACCATCACCATTATACAGATATAAACACCACAGTCATCACCACCATCATCAGCAGCATCATCGCGTAATATTGATAAAATTAACACGTAAAGATAAATTAATACCTTTCTTGAAAAGTATAACCCGATAAAAATTAAAAAAAACGCAAACAAATAAACAAACGCGGGCCATGAGTGGGTTAACTTGTCGAAACACTCAGAGATCAGAGTAACTCGTTTGAGGCTTATCACGTGTTCAGATAAATCTCTAATTGACAGTCTAAGAAAGAGGTCTTGCACCAAACATTCCGCAGCTTGGATACGCCTGTGGAAGTAAAGGGATTTTAGGATTGAAGACGCAACTATGAGAAACAATGGGAATATTGGTTTCGGATAGGCCAAGTATAAATTATTGCCCCCTCCCCCTCCCCTCTCTGTTATCTTCGACGGGGAAGACGACTTACTATGTAAGCTCCTCAAAGCGGTTCCTACCCACAACTGGTCAACGTGAATTTTGGTTTCCTAGAGTTCACGTCGACTGCCATCCAAACATAGCAGAAAGTAAGAGTAGTCGTCTAATTCTGGAGCGTTGGAACCGTTCATCAGGCTGTAGGCTGGCATATCAGTCGATGGAGTTCCGGTTTCTTTGTTGCATCAACAACAAACAGGCTGACATCCGACCGAGCTAACTCCGGATGGATTAGGTCGAGTACGAGACAAACACCGACTGAGAGAGCAGTCGGTGAGTGGTGTTTTCTAGTTATTTCTTCGATAATAGAATCGACTCCCTGGTTTTTTTCCTCACCCGGAGAGTTCCGCGTACCGATCGCTGGTTGGCCTAAACAGATAGCGTTCGGCAGTATCCCGCAGTGTCTCGAGGTGTAAACTTGACGCCGACTTCAAGAAATTGGATCAATTAATGAGCGTCGAGATTTATGCCATCTGATACTGGAACACCCTAGCTCCGACAGTAACGTCCGAGTTAACGGTTAACACGATGACGTTTGTTCAATGCTTACCAGCTCGTGTTTAGGCGACTCTAGGACGGAAGATTGATAATGGCTGGTCCCGTGTCTACAAAGTAATGTCGTCAGAAGAGAGTTGACTAATCATCCGTGTATATTTAATTTTAAGAGGGCCGAGCAGAATATATAAGGTCTTCATCATATCGTTTGGGGTCTGCTGGCTTGGAGGCTAGCTAATAGGTTACACGGACTGAGTCAGAGACAGACAGATTGACGAACAGACAGGCAGGCAGGCAGATGGATGCATGGATCCAGGTATATTTATATGAGGGTGATGCAGTGATGAGTCATATTTGCTTAGCATTCTTGAATCGGAGGTGGTGTATCCTCCATTCTCAATCTTCAGGCACCCCCATCACACACACACACACACACACACGGAGAGAGAGAGAGAGAGAGAGACACCGCAACATCCAAACATTCCATTGATATTGACAGAATGGCAGTCCTCCAACATAATTCGCAACAACTTTTTTATTTATATCGTGTATTAATACCCCGAAGTGTTATTATTCACCAAAAGATGACGTCATCAGTTCGGCATGTTTATGGCTCTGATATTGCCGATATTCCTCTTCTATTCGGGCCATTAATTGTTATCTTGTGGATGCTGTAAGGCGTAAATAAGCCACAAGCATTCGGAATCGCTTTGATAATGCTCAGCCACCGGCTATAGGGCTCACACCGTGGTTTGGCTAACACACACACACACACACACACACACACACACACACAAGAACGTGTTTACCTTGAGTCAACGTCTACTTATTTTGACTCATCAACCTGACGTCAACATAGAGAGAGAGAAAGAGAGAGAGAGAGTGAAGTAGTTACCCAGATAACCGAAATGCTACATAACAATTTTAAAGCTACTTCAAACGAACCCTCAGTTGTCTGATCTTTACAACTGATTGCCTTCCAAAGCTTCTTTAGTCGAGTCTCGGAATTCAGCGAGTATTACGCGGTAACTTGTGAGTTGAGTCAATAAGGTTGTTTGTATTTACTCCATCTGTTGACATGACCATCTAAGCTTCTACACTTGGATGGTGTCGTATTTTAAGACTCCCAGTCGCCGTTAATAGAGAGGGGGGAGAGAGAGGGCAGTGGCGGGGGGAGCCACCAACTGGTTGCTTTAATCCCGAGTAGGCGTGTCTAACAATCTTTTATCTTCATTTGGTTGCGCCATTCGGCACCATTTCGGTTCGTCCCTTTGCGCCAACGATTCCGAGTTCTCAGCGGGCGAATCTTCTATTTTGGACGCACGAAAAAGTTCATTATTTCGGGCCCGGGTGAACGGCGCGAGCTCGGAGAGAGGCTGCGGCCAATAATCCAGGCTTCGGCTTAGTTCGCGCGCTGAATCATTTATCATTCAATGTAAACAAAGTACGTTTGTTTGGTACAGATTAACCCTTGCCGTTCGCTGTACGACGCCCGGCGTACAAAACGGGCCGAGTACATCAGCGACCGGCAGTTGTCGGCCCTCGTTTCGTTTAAGTACAGCTTCATGGGAAGCTGCTATACGGTCATTGTACGCAGTGTTTCGTTGGCGAGCTTTAACCGGATCGGGTCGTCCCTTCTGGTCACCGTACATGAGCGATACTCCGACAGACGGACGGACGGACGACGTCTTAGGGGACGGGTGTCCCGGTCATATCGAAATAAATCAACTGTGTCGAAGGCAGATAGAGCGAAGCAGAACACACGAAATTATTGCCATCAGCAACTGCAATTAGCAGCCAAGTAAATAAAACGCTTATAAAAGGCAGATATCGTAATTTAGTCAGACTTAGAGAGCCCAGGATCAAACCATCAAACTCGGGGAGGTTGAAGTGTGGGGGGGGGGGCGGTTTCTCGGGATCGCGTTCAACAACGGATGCCAACAGACCGACATTGAACAAAACTTAACCTTGTTGTACGTAATAACTCAGTCGGGTACCCCGTTCCGTACCATCATAATACGTTATGACGACGAGAAGAGCAGCGCATGTTTCGAGGCTAAAAAAGCCAAATGATCGGAGCTATATCGGAGCCAACTACAGAACCACCTGGTCGTCGACTACTGCGTTTGTTCGAGTTATAAATACACCGCACAGGGCAGGAATTTGTAGAAATGTTGGATTAAAATAGACGCTGAGCTTATAGTCCAAACTACCCGGATCCCGCCGAACATAGCACGAAAAGGTCATTAATAGACTGCCGTTGGTCGGAGTTTAAATAGTTCCTTATAAATGTTTCGGTCTTTTAGGGAAAATTTAAAAATTAAAGAAAGCACTCTGAACTTTTAAAATTTTTTAGCACCCCCGGGGGGGAAACTATTTTTAGTGAAATTATCTGGTCGAATACGGATTTTTGCGGTACTCGCATCCTGTTCGAAAGCAACCCGTCCGCATGTTGTGCCTACGACTGCCACTTATGGGCGACAGTTTGATAAACCTTGCCCGGGTATAAGTAGATTCCAGATCAAAGCGCTTTCAGCCTGGGATAGCCCCCCCCCCTATACTTTATGAAATTTGACCAGAGTTTCAGTGCTTTGTGATTCCTAATTTAGCAATGAAATCGGAAGGAAGTTAGCACCAGATCTAGGCGAATGCGTCGATATGTTTTGTTCTTCGGGATCATCGTAGTTGAAAAGCAAGAGTGTCGTCAACCCATTGTCGACCAGCAATCCCATATAATGCATTAGCTAGTGCCGTAGAGTTGTCGCTCCGCATAAAGACACAAAGCCTTAATATGACAACTTGCAATGAAATGTGTTCCTAACACGCACGGTGCAGATAATTATGTCCTAATGTACATTACGAACGTGTACACGAACTATGCGCGTATATGTGTATGTTATGGCACAGACTTCCGTTCAAGTTGATATGTTGACCCACTTAATTAAACGGGCTACGAAAAGCGAGCCTCTCTCCCATCCGCTTATCGACCTTAAAACGGTCATGTCAGGACACGACAGGCACGTGTACTTGGACCAAAATCAACTGAAATGAAAACAACGGTTTAGTTTGTGTGCTAAATATCAAATTTATTGAAAGACACGAATATATGCATATCGTATTGAAAGCTTTGTTTCTTATATAGTGCCTATTCCTCAATTCGTCGACCAGAATGCACAGAAGAAAAATACGAATTCAGGAAATATGAAAACAGCTTTCTGCAGATAAACAAACCTTACTCGACTGAGAGATGTTAGATGTCGTCTTTTGTCAGCAGGAAGCTCTTTGCCGGAAAAGGTTCATTAGCCTCAATTTTCGTTTTTATTATTTATTGCAGTTTTCCAAGCAGACTGTGATCGAGAGTTACGTGTCCTTCATCGAGAACTTTCCCCGGGCTGAAAAAGTTCTCGACGAGATTTCAACTAAGTCATCTTTCCAAAAGTTTGTCGAAGTGAGTACAGTGCGCGCGCGCACACACACATGCACGCACACACACGCACACAATATCAATAATCTGACAAATATCTATATTAACAACATAGTTGTCCTAATTGGATGTGGCTAGCCCAGGGTCTAGGTAGAGAGACACGTTAATTTGTGGTTCTCTTCGTCGGGTACAACATAAAATACGAGCCAAGATCCTACACGTGCTGAATATGAACATATCGTGGATGTAGGCCATTCGGTTAACCGAACTGGTAGCGTGGTTGGCCGCAGAGCTCTGGTACCGGGGTTCGACTCCGAGCCTAAGTCTGAAGGGAGTTACATCTGTCAGTTAATCTGATTACTTTCCGCAGATTGACCGACCACGTCGGCTTACCACGTCCGGTCACGTGACTGCCAAAACGTTGACGTCTATATTTGTGTTTCAGGGTTGCGAACGAGAAATGAGGATGCGCCTTCCACTGAAAGCCCACATCGTGAAACCTGCACAGAGGATCCCTCGATACGAGCTACTAATCAAAGTAATGACGAAAATCGGAAATTAGTGTGTTATCTAATTAGCATTCTGATTAATTATACCTATATAATAACTCAGTTTTATTGGTATACCGTTTGTTACTTGGGTAATTAATGTCAGTCCATTTTTTGAGCTGGTGCGCGCTATTTTGGTTTCAATACATTATCTACCAGATATTCTCTGTCAGTGAGTAGTACAATCGGGATCGTGTTCCGGAATAGAGAAGCCGCGTTGTTATATCCGTTGATGGCACCGAACTCGGCGCTCTGTGTAACGCGTTTGGTATCGTTTTAGCGTCTCCTAGACCACACACCGACTGACCACCCCGACTACAAGTGCCTGCTCGAGGCCGAGAAATCCATTCACCAGCTGGCGCTGCGCATCAACAGCGTGAAAGAATCGCGCCAGGAAGAGGACTACCAGGAGACACTGAAGAAGCTCGAATTGCTACTCATCACCGACGTACGTATCTAATGATGTTAACAACAAGTCTTACCGAGTCGAGATAAGTTAGAATTATATTGTATGTTCCAAATGATACTTGACGATTAAAGAAACCAAAGTCTGGAAGGTTTAACAAATTGTCCACCTTTCAGGGATGGGTTATGATCAACTTCAAAGAAATCATTGCACCTTGTGCTAATAATATCTGATGGGAATGTTTAGTATCATAAATCATATAAAAGACTTGTATGAGAAATCCACTACTCATTCATTCTCTGTCTTCCTTCCTTCCTTAATTTCTAATCGTAAGTCTTTCAGTGAATGTTATATCGTCTGAAGATAAATCTTGTTAGTTCTATAATAATAATAATAATAATAAAATAAAAAATAAATAAAAAAAAGTGATAGCTTTGTAATATCTGATTGACCTTTGGTCCAACTTAGAGGTATTTTTTTTTAGTTGTATAACATAATCCCTCCCCCCCCACCCCTACCTTCCCCCGACTCAAAAGCCTATCATTCTCATACGTTATTCTATTCCATCTTTATTCCAGTTGGTAGTTGCCGACAGGACGTATATCAGACACGACATGGTGCAGATACTGGTTAGTAATTTGGCCCATTTCTTTTCGCTACCAAAACTTTCTCGCTGTCGTGTTTTTGTTTCCGGGAAGATTAATTAGCGAAAGGCGAAAACAAAGTTTTCTCAACGAGACTCTCCGTATGAAGCTGGCCGCGGGATACGTCCAATAATGGCGTCTTATATATGTGGAGGGGGGGGGGGTTCTCTGGCGATGCTTGTAATGTCAATCTTATAGTATTAGGAGTGTCCCCCCGTGTCCATTCACTGACGCTATCAGTAAGGATCGCGGCATTACTGTATCCTACCTCATAACCCGTGTGTCCTACTACCGACCAAATGCTTCAGGTTAGTCAATACTAGGATTACGTTATCCGGCAACGAACTGTATCAGCCAACAACACGATGTGTTTTCTAACACAGTGTGTTGCCTAACACGATGTACTGTCTAGTGGTAAAAGTGTTATCCGATATCACATATATATATATATATATATATATATATATATATATATATTTAACATCACTCTATGTTATCTGCTAACAGATCCCGTTATATTATATCACGACTCGCTACTCGTATACATATATTTTTATGCAATACCACATTATATTACCTAGCAACGCACGGTGGAGCTTCGATGGCTAAGTTGTTAGAGCGCCGCGCCGCTAATAAACCTCCCGGTTAGGGTTCCGATCGAACCCGGGTATCCGTTTCTGTGGGTTGTCTCCTCGGGTAGATCGCCTTTCGCCCCCCTATGTCCTAGGTGTGTCCAGCGCCAAGCGTATCTAGACCATTTGCTCAATCGCCTTGCATCAGACATTTTTAGGCTATCATACGAAACGTTAATACTTCTTGGTTATAAACAATGTTATCCAATAACGCGTTTATCACGTAGTAACATCGTCGATTATCAACGAAACTAGCTTGAAGACAACCAGCGCTATCTAATAACCCATTGTTACGTTACAGAGCCGTAAGGACCAATGTTGTGTTTGGTTGTTTTCCGATCTAGCTGTTTTCAGTTCGGTGAAGAGGAAAAGCGGACCAGTGAATAGGAAAACAACTCTTTTACTGTAAGCGAACATTTAAATATTACAGCCATTATTAACTTGTCAGAGTAAAACACTTTAATCACATTGACTGTAACCGTCATGTTTTTGTGTGTGTTTTTGTGTGCGTTTTGTTCTGGATCGGTCTGCAAACGCGTATTGCGCGGGTTTTTCGGGGGGGGGGGCGGGGCGGATACATTTGTCGTATTGCATTTTGGTTTGAAGGTGGCCGAGGATGAATGAACCAAGTAAATAAATGCTTCTATTTTCCAGACAATCGCCGGCGGGCAACGACTTCATCGAGAACTCGAAGCACAAGATGTGGCTGAAAATATCGTTAGAAGATTTGGAAATCGTACAACGTAAGATTCGACACTGGAGGCGTTCTATTTTCTGACGAAAACTAACTTAACCGTAACGGAGCACAGTTCCCGTTGATATGCATGAAGTATAACGACAAAGTTTCAACTTTTGAAAGGTCGTTGAAAATAAAGCTCGACCGAGCCACTCACACATACATTCGCACCCACGCACACACACACACACACACACAGACACACACATACACGATGAATGAACGGAGAGAGAGAGAACTCAGATGTCCGTTCGTATTTCAGTGGAGCCATCACCAATGAAGAAGCAACTTATAGACAAAGATGTCCTGGAAGCAGACAAGAAGCTATTAGAAGAGATTTCAGATCTGACGTCGCAACTAAACTGTGATCACGTGGTTAGTACACACACACACACACACACACACACAACACATATATATATATATATATATATATATATATATAGACACACACACACACACACACACTGGCGCCATAGCAACAAATTAAACAACCCAAGCCCCCTTCAGCACCATTAATGATCCTATAAAAATACATTCCCCACCCCTCTCTCCCGCCCCAAGATCCTACACGCCTTCTTATGCCAGTCAGAAGTCCAAGTTACGATCCAGACTTTATAATATTGCTATTATCTCCGTACAGAGCGTCGATGAGGCAGTGAACGAGCTAGTTCTCATAGTTTCCAAACAGCTCTCGGAACACCAGAGGAAGAGCCCGCCTCCAGAAGCTAACAAGGTCGAGTTAATGGCAAACACCACGTACGTAAACCATATTGTGAACGGTGTTTTCCATCTCTGGAATGAATTGATGGATATCACACACGCACACACACACACGCACACACACACACACACACACACACACACACACACAAACGCGCGCGAGTACTCCCAACACTATTTCGCCACTTGATTTCGTTCTGGATGTAATTAAAAGCTACTACTATATGCACTCTTCGTGCCGATGGTTCTCAGTTCGGTATCTCTCTCTCTCTCCTGTCTCACACTCTGTCTCTATCGGCCCATTACAGGGAAGGCTTGGAGCATCTGGTCTTAGTGTTTCCCAGTCCGGACAAGCGAGCCTCGTGGGAGGCGGCATTTACAGCCGCCAAACAAAAACTAGGTAAATATAAAGAGCAAAAATTATTTACGCCCATTTTACGGTAAGCCACATATCATATCCACACGCCCGTCATTATACGTCATCCAGCCATTACCCGTCATCTAGCCATTATACGTCATCCAGCCATTATATGTCATCCAGCCATTATACGTCATCCATCCATTATACGTCATCCAGCCATTATACGTCATCCAGTCATTACCCGTCATCCAGCCATTATACGTCATCCAGCCATTATACGTCATCCAGCCATTGCCCGTCATCCAGCCATTATACGTCATCCAGCCATTATACGTCATCCAGCCATTATACGTCATCCAGCCATTATACGTCATCCAGCCATTATACGTCATCCAGCCATTGCCCGTCATCCAGCCATTATACGTTATAACGAACGCGTTTCGATATTACAGCCGCTCTGGCCGAAGGAAAACCGCCGGAATTTTCACAAGCTCTTCCCATCACAAAGACCAGAGCCGGGATGCAGGTAGGGACGTATATATGTATATATCACACGAACACGATTACATCGTTCAGACAAAGGCAGTGAGCTAGATGTTGTTGTTGTTGTTATTGTTGATGTTGTTGTTGTCATCTCTAATACGATATGTATCCCTCCGTTTCTAGTTCTCTTGTGCGGCACCAATCGACGGCTTTAACGAGAAACATTTCCACGATGTTTGGGTCTGTAACAGCGACGGTTACGTGGGACACATGTGCCTGCTGAGTCTACAACCCGAGCCTATAGTCACGTTAAATACTCCTGTGCCGGGATGTAATTCAAGGATACTTTGTATATGTGCGGTACCCGCCCTGCAGAACGCTCACAAAAGGTATCTCTCTCTCTCTCTCTCTCTCTCTCTATATATATATATATATATATATATATATATATATAATTGGCAGGTAATGATTTATCAAGGATAACCTGCTATAAAAAAACACAGATATAATCGTATACGAATATTTACTTCTTAACATTGTATGAGCGCTGAAGTGTGTATTATGATGTTTATAGCCATACATTATTTGGCATCATAACGTTCCAGGAAAAACAGTCGCCGAAAACTTGGCGTTGTGGCACCGACGATTCTAGTTCACGAAGCGGACGAAAACAGGAGCACCAACCGTCGACGAATAACTAGGAAAGGTCGTTCTGGATACTGCCGCTCCAGTAGCAGCGACACGGATACATCAAACTCTTCAGAATCGGATGACGATGAACCACATTCGCGAAAAACAAGTACGGGTAAGGGAGAGCACGTGTTATGATGTATTGGCTCTGTCCCTATTTTGGTAAGATTTTGGTATTTTTGTCTTCACGTCATCATTCATGTTTGACCTCTCCGCGTACAGGTTCCACCTTCAGGGATAAATTGACGTCGCAGCCACAACAGTCAAATTTACAAGACGGCAAATCATTAGATCCTAGCAAGTCGACAATGTGGCTTGGTACAGAAGATGGATGGTAAGTTCTTAGAGTATACCTATGTAATTAAATAATACAGACTATAAATTGGCAGAAACGAAGCAAACTGCTCCAGATGGATTTGATGAGCGTGATTTGGTGTACAGATCCACCTAATATATCAGCTGGCCAGGAATAAAGCACTCGGATTACTAAGTGAGATACTTATCATAACAACTTTCTCATCTGCCCATTAAGAATAAAAACGTAGCCCATTAAGAATAAACACATAGCATCCTATCTTTAAAAAAAATATCTATATATATATATATATATATATCATAGAACTATAATTCATAAACATTGAAACCGTAGTGAAAATTGATGGATGGATGGATGGATGGATGGATGTTATTTTGTGACACTAATTGCACAAATTAAACCAGCCAGCATCCTAAAAGTTTGAGGAAAATGTTTAAAATGTGATAATAAAAAGTTATGAAGTGAAACTCTGATGATGAAAAAAATGACTACGGAGAGGCAATTGTATAAAGTGATGGCTAGAAGTGGTGTGTAGTGAAAAATTTTAAATATTAAAAACGTTGATTAAACATGTGACATCTAGTAATTTTGTTAAACATTAATACCTCGTATTATTTTACAGTATTTTAGTGTTCACGTCAACGGACAACTTAAAGACGTCCAAAAACAAGGTCAAACTACAACAGAATGCTGGCATCCTTTGTATATGGTAAGTTAAGTGGAACATCTCCAATATGAAGCTACAATATCATATTACCGAATCATGATTTTTTTCTTCTTCTTATTGAAGTTTGTTAGACATCAAGCAGCCGCCATCTTAAAGCTTCTATCTTTTATCTCACGATATTTCCAGCTATTTGGAATTCAAGGTGTTTGCCTCTCTGGCGAATGGCGATATTGTCGTGTACAACAACAAAGAAGGTATTTAATTTTAAGCCCCGTCTAACACAGAGTACAATCTAGCCGAGTCACGTGTGCCTATGTTTGAGCTTGTTTAATGGCTACTCTCCACTTAAATTTGAACATTTCAATAATGCTACATCCTTTTCCCGAATACACCGATCAGTATATATACGTGTCTATTCGGTGGATGTCTGTCTGTCTGCTCCAGATGGTACCTGGGAGCTGTCTAGTCCGGTCACAATCAGTGTCTCAGCAGGTGGCGCGCCGGTTAATAAACTTCTAGCCGTGGCTGGCAGACTCTGGTGTGCTTGTCAACACGAGATCTATATAGTGAATCCTTTCACAATGGAGGTAGAGGTATGACAATAAAATAAAAAGCGGTAAATGTGGTAATAGATATGTCATAATATTAAATCCTCTCAAAAAAGATGTATCCTTTAGTTTTCCTTCACATCGCAGTTGCAGATAGCGCACAAAACACACACACACACACACACACACACTTATATATATATATATATATATATATATATATATAAACATACACAGGTAGATTAATTATAACTGATTAACGGACACATGTCTTACCTTCAGGTGAGTTTTACGGGAAATCCTGATGCCAAAAAGCCAATCCAGTGTATGGCTACATCCGGTCATGGAGTCTGGATCGCCTGTCAACAGAGTGCCAAAGTCTCGCTGTTTCACGCCATGTCACATCAATTGTTGACACAAGTTAATGTGGCACAAATAGTCGCTCAGAAATTACAAAGTATTTCCTTTTTTATAGCATTTATACACATTAAGAATGTTATTATTTATTGTATATTTTTAAAAAGGGTAAAAAAATGTGTGCGAGCGTGCGTGAATATGTGCATGTACAAGGTTTAAAAAACTGCCTGAATATCAAAATATCTTAGAAATTGCCGTGTGTGTGTGTGTGTGTAAAGCTTAATTGGGGATATTAAATATGAAGTTTTAACTTACTGATTGATTCTCTATCCAGATGCAGATGACATTATTAGACAACACAAGACAGCCTGTCTGCGTATTACGTCATTACTGATCTGTAAGGATCTGTTATGGATCGGTACTAGCGCTGGCGTCATACTTAACATCCCTTTGCCGAAAATATCCCAAGCCACCGACAGAAACTCGATAACTCTGGGCAGTCTGACAGGTAAGTGATCCGGAACGCTATTGGCTCAATCACCGCGCACTTCTCGGTTTATCGCTCTCTCTCTCTCTCTCTCTCTCTCTCTCTCTCTTCTCTCTCTCCATCCTCGACCGGTCATCGTTCGGTATAATTCCAGGTTTGTCACACGGTCATACGGGACACGTCCGCTTCCTGACGTCGGTCGACCTCTCGCCGCAATCCAGACGCTCGATGCACCAGGACGATTCCGGCGTTCTGGACGCGTCGCCGATGTCGTGGCGATCGAGAAGGATGTCGCTCGGCCTGCACACGTTCAACATGAGTACCCGGATGTTGGTGATCAGCGGCGGCGACGGCTTCGAGGACTTCCGCACGGTGGCGCCCAACGAGTCGACGGGCAGGGACGACAGCACCAATCATTTGCTACTCTGGCAAGTCTGATGAGGTCCGGGTTCGGCAAAACAAAGAACCAAAACCAAATTGTGATAGGAGCCATAGCTAGCTGATCGCTGAATAATCTAGGTTTAGTTAGTGCTGGAAACGCGACAGAACCAACGTGTATTATCATTCCTCGTTTTTTATTTTCATCTTTTCTTCTTTCTGGATCCAATCCAATCGTCGATCGTGATTCGACAACGGGACGTCGTCGGCGGCGTCTACGCCGATCGATTGAGGGAAGCGCCTCCCCCCCCCACAGATCGATTACTGAACTGCGCTACGAAAAATGGCCGACGGACGCTGGAGTTTGACCGGTCGCGAAATCGGGATCGCTGTTGTTTTCCGCCTCTATCGGATGAGGCAAATGTCGTCGCCACCCGCACACCCCCTCAAAAATAGACAATCTCTTTCTTCGTCGAATTCGCAGTTTGATTAACGTGAACCAAATGCCGTCTTTACTGAAAGGGGTCCGGGTGTGCGACAGTGGAGGGGGTGGGACGGGGGGGCGGTTGTATTCTTTAATTAATTGCTTATCATAATAAGCGGTATCTGTCGGTATCGTTTGGTTGTTTTCTTATCCGTTAAGAATTAACAATGTTAATGGTGACTCATATAGTAATGTTATCTTATTTGTCAAAGATGAGTCAAAATAAAACACAATTCTCAAATAGTCGTCTTTGTTGGTTGTTATTGTGAGTTACCTGGGAGAGGAGTACCCACTTGGAATACCTGCTCTGAATAGTTTATATTCCGAGTAGGATAGTCATGGAATAAATATTTCTGAATTAAAAAATGAAATGGTATTTGTTTTAATTAATTCCAATTCCGGAATTGAATTGACCCCAGGTCTGGTCGAGTACATGCCAAAGCTCCCAAAATGATAATTAGTGGGATGTGGAAAAGAAGAAATGTGAAAAACGGACAAGATATTTCTTTGATGGTTAATAAATGATATCAATAATATGACAAAATGTAACACGCACATACATAAATATAGATATATATATATCAATATACAATTATAAATATATATATATATATATATATATATATATATCAATATACAATTATAAATATGTATTATATATATATATATATATATATATATATAATTATAAATATATATATATATATATATATATATATATATATATGCAATTATAAATATATATATATATATATATATATCAATATACAATTATATAATATATATATATATATATATATATATATATACAATTATAAATATATATATATATATATATATATATATATATATACAATTATACATTACACATATTGTTATATTAATTAGCGAAAAATGTCGACTGGTTTAATCAGGCATTCGTCATTTAGTCTGGATATAAAATATATTTGATAATCGGTGGATTCGAACTCGAGTTTGTTTATATACACCACTCTCACATCACTCACTACACACCAGCTTATTGACACACACACACACACACACAGTACGAATTAAATCTTAGTCAAGAATAACATTATGATGAAATGATTATAATAATATTAATGATAATGATGACGATGGTAATAATACTAATTAATAATAATAATAATATTAGTAATAATAATAATAATAATAATAGGCATTTGATAGGACGCCGAAAGAAACCCGGTATGGTGGAACCCCAAAACTAAAATACTTATAAATTAGTTGAATATATAGATTGATGGATATTAATTTGCCAAAAAGCTAAACTGACTAAATGAGTCATACGAGTACATTTAAAGTTGACAACAAATGGTCTATTTCTATACTTCATTTTGTCAGCATATTTTATAATTATGAGCTCAGTCGGGATAGAAACACTGAATGGTCGGGATAACTTTCTGATCGGAATAGGACATCATCACGAAGATCTTCGATTGATCTGTTAGGGATCAACTACGATTATTGATTGGCAAAATCGATCAATGAGTACGTTAGTGTTTTAATTTAAACATGAAACGGGAACGACGCATCTGCCACTAATAAAGATGATATACTCCGTGGTCTAGTTGGTAGCGCATTGGACCACAGATCACTACCACCTCAGTTCGAACCTCGGCGTGGGCATATCTGAAGGGTATTTCATCTTTGACTTCGCTTCATTACCTTTGGAGGTCGCTGGGTCTATTTAGCCTACCATGTGCATAAATGTGGCCGTAAAACATCAATCATCATCATCATCATCATCATCATCTATATGGTCTTTGCTAGTAGCAAGAGGGTAAAGTGGTCGCTTAACTTCCGTGTCAGCCTGTTTAGTTGTTTTTGTGCGCCATCTAGCGAATAACGTTTTATTTTGGACGTTTGTCAGAAAACAAGTGTTATCTTTTACAGGCGAGAATTGCTCTTTAAGAAGTTAATATATGGGAAGTCAGACTGGTGTATTGTTTTCCATGCGTAGAACACATTTAGCACCCGATATACTGTGTTATGACCGAACATGGAACTAGCACTCGATGGTATTTGTCGATTGTTGATAATTTGTATCAGATGTAATCGTTTTAAGTAGAACTGAACTACGTCAGTTAGAAATGGAATAGAATAGGTATGAGGTAAACAAATAGTTTAGATAGCAGACGATCTGGGAAATATGGTAAAAGTCAGGCGGGAAGAGAACATGGAATGGGAAATAAAATGTGTGTTTGTTTGATGGGTGAGTGAGTGAATCAGTTAGTTGGTGAGTGTGAAATTCATGTACACTTGCGCATGCGCATGAAGACGTTGATTTGATTACGCAATCCTAAATAAATACACTCTCCGTCAAAATATTTAAAGCGCGTTTGTAGGACCACGTGTTAATTGATCTCCATAATACAATAAATTTTACGGCTTATACCTCAGCAATATTATGTATTGTGTATTCGTAGTTTGTATTTTCAATGTCACATGATTAAACGACAGGCGGCCAAGATGGCGAACTGTTGAGTTATTACCTATTAAATTCGCGTTTATTAGTGTTATGATGAGCGATCTGGTGTATCAAAATGTCCTGCTGAATCAATGAATGTGAGTGTTATTCAAAGAACATAACTTTTTATTTCGTCACGACATGTAAAAAAGTCGAAGTGAAACCTCGCCAATTTAGCATAGGAAGCTCTCCTCGGGCACCAGAGAGCTGTATTCAAGCTAGCACGAAAAGGACTCAGAACATTTAGATCCGAGGCAATTCTGAACTCTGAACTCGCAAGTCGCGACACACACGCTCGTGTACGCGCGCGCACACATAGAGAGAGAGTAGACGTTTAATCAGTCTCCGCTATTGGTAAACACATCTTTCACATTGTTCCTAAAAAAATACGGCCTACAAAATAGGATCATATTTGATCAACATTACCTTGGTCCTTTAGTTGATATATAAAGCCAGTATTTGTAGATAGTGTTAGCTGATATTTGTCGGTGGTTTGTATTGAGACTATATTTGGTCACGAACGACTCTTGACGCCCGCGTCATATGTAAACATAATAAATAGAGAAGTATTTCGTTTACAGTACTGATAGTCAGCATTCAAATCATGATCGAAGGATGGTTTCGATATTATAAATTTTGCACATAATAAGATTTGACATATCTTGGCCTTGGCTGTCTCCGTAGGATTCTAAGTACAATTGATTGGGAGTGTTTAAAGTGCATAAACGAGGTGTGGAATAGAGAGGAATGTATTTGAACGAACACACACACACACACACACAAACACATATATATATATATATATATATATATATGTGTGTTATCGTGCGTGACGTGCGTGTTTATGTATTTTACCATATATATATATATATATATATATATATATATATATATATATGGTGGCACTAGCTCAAAACATCAACACCTAAACATCCTTTAAAACTTAGCTGCCTCCCTAAATCTATACATAAATAAATCTACATGCATGAACCTAAATATATATTTTTTAAATCCACTTCAACACATCTACACACACACACACACACACACACAAATATATATATATATATATATATATATATACTACTCATCAGCCTGTTAGGAACAGCTAATCCGCTTTTCGTATTTGACAAATGTGTCATGCCCACAGGGAAGCGATTTTGTAGGCTAAGTAGATAAAGCGGAAACAGAAACAAAAATGACGTCACAAGTTCCAGTAAACTAAAAGTTCAGTGGTAAATTAACACATACACGAGATAACTACTTTTACACCATAGTTTATTTTCAGCGGTAATTTTCTTTGGTTCAAAAGAAACTTGTACATCAAAACATGTCGACATCACAGAGATGCTGACCTCACCTCATTCGTGCCTGCGCGCGCGCGCGCGTGTGTATCGATTAGTGGATAGGAATGGGCAAAATTAAGAACATAAGGAAGTCCTCATAATGAAACGAGCTATTTGATTGTTTGAACCTTTTTAAAAAAACCGACTTAGCACTAGACGAAGTTCACGGAATGAATTCCACTGCTACGATTGGTTGATTGTTTTACTGGTCAATTGATTCGTTGACAGCATCAGGCATCACTGAGGTTCAATCCCAATACTTCAAGGTTTGCACTGCATTGCACAAATAACTGCACCGCAGGAGTATCCTCTGGTGCTAAAAAGGATCACGTGTTTATTTGTTTACTTCTTCTATGTGTGAATGACAATAAATCATAAAAGAAATCTAAGCTTACACAAATATTGTACTGACTGTCATTCAACCGCTAATTGTGTAGGAGAAAATACAGAAGAAAGCTTTATATATATATATATATATATATATATATAGTTTTCTATATGTATTTCTAGTTGTGTAATACCATATCTGTGTTGTTGATAACGAAGTACCCGTTATAAAATCTTATGATCCAATATTTGCCAGACTCCCGCGAAGATGTTGAATTGGATTTTGAATATTTAAAACTATCACGAGAACTCGAATGAAAAGAGAGCTGCTTAAGGGGTTATTGTTCGAACAACAAAACACAAAACTTTCACACACAAACACAATCCATTGCTGTGTGCGCGAGCTGTGCTGTCTGTTTCCGTTTGAATTGTAAAAATGCGCTGGGTCATAATCAGGTGTCGTAACTTGAACTAGTCAGCAAATGTTGACCCAGTTATCACCTTAAAAACAAAGGTACGTGATGATCTCACGGAGCCTCCCTCTCGTCGGTTATTATTATATTTACAGATTAAGGTCGAGACGGGTATCTTTCTATTTGTGTTGACATTCCGGTGAACGAGAAACTTTAAATGTGTTCTCCGAACCAGTAAACGCATTTAGTCTGACCATATTATTCACTTATAATTGGGTGCGATGAGTACATTTGTCGTGCGAGGAATCGTGCTTCAATCATAAATTGATCATTATTCCTCAAGTTGACAGTTCGATGGCCGGATGGGCCGATTTTAGGAAGAAGAGAAGTTCGTCGTGTTTTTTTTTCTCTTCCGGTTCGACGAAAAGCTTATCAGCTCGCCGATATGTCTTCTATTTTGACAAATGACTATTTCAGTTAGGGGAATTATTTCTAGATTTCGCGGAAACGAACTCGACCTAATGATGTTAACAACCCGATCAGAGGCTCGTCCTGATTCTCTTACCGTAGTTACGAAGATATATGGATATTAGTAGAAACGTGTGAAATATCGCCGTAATGAGCTGATACGATACGCATTAGATAATAATTGATGCGATCTTTGATTGATGGGATACCTCTGCGGCATCGTTGATACAACGTTAGGTAAGAAATGGCCGAACGACGGACCCATCTTCCCAGACCCCTCATTAAAACTAACCGAAAATAATACATTTACTTAGCCTTGAAAATGAAAGGTGAAAGGTTGGACTTCAAAAAATCCGAGTGAGCGACTGAGTGAATCAGTGAGTGAGAAACGTATGCGATTATCGGGCCCATGCCTTTTATTTCAACACAGATACGGCTACGGCTGGGACTTAAATCCATGCCCAGGAAGCTTACGGTGCTTTGCGCCATCAAATGTACTGCGTGAGAGCCCGCAAACTGGAACTTTTAGCGCTGGATCAATCTCAAACGCAGACATACAAGTTCCGGAGCACAGCTGCTCATTGTCAAACGCAATAAGCGCGCCATTTGCGGTATTTCTAAAGGCTATACACCGGCTAGAAACAGGTTGTTGTCGCCAGAACCTACCTTACTCCGGGGACTTAGATTAAAGGTATGACGTCCTCGGTTCTTTCACCGTTCATATTATCGTTATTGATTGATCACTTCTTTGGCGGAGTGTTTTCCGAGATGTCAGCGGCTGTCAGTGGACGCCGACATTCGAGGAGAAGTTTTGTTTATTTACACGCCAGGTAAGCCATTATGTTGTTGTCGGCGTAGAGGAGGTGTTTTCTGAACTCGGTCAGGTTGAGATCTCGGCGAGGCATCACCGGGACAGTCCCATGCCATCGACTGGACAACGTAAAATGGTTGGCCAAGGAATCGCTTTAGTTCAGATGTAAGGGAGCCGATTTGTGTGACCTTTAGAACGAATCAAAACAATCGGACTTCTGACGCGCACACCCGTCGATATAAAATGGCTCCGGAATAACTGAACGGGTTCCATAAATCAATCGGAGCGGACGACATTACCAAAGCACGTAAGTACTGACAGTCTAACGGTGATAACCTTCAGATTACTTACCCGCTCATTCTATTCAACATTAAGAGTTAATAGTTCGTAACAATCTGGATTCCATGTTCTGTACGGTCTCATCTGGTACGAACATCTCCACATAAATCGTATTCTAATGCATTTACAGAACAGTGCATTACCACCATTACCCCATCCCCCCGCCTTCCATTGTCTTAATCCGGCGACTTCTTATCCGAATTCAATACTAAGCAATTAACCATGGAAGTCTTTATTTTATCAACTGAATGAACCACCACACACACAGGAGTACATCCCCTCAGTCGTTCTGGATTACGACATAAAAGACCGTGCCAGTCGTAATTATGATATAACCGTTGTGTGTGTGTGTGTGTGTGTCAGGTAGCAATCGTTGTTATTGATCCGGGCTTAAAAGGGATGCTCCTGAATCGACAACGCAGTCTCGGCTTATCTTAATACGCACCATTAGCAGATCTGATGGAAAACTGGGAACAATGGTGAATCGGGGTAGAGGGGGTAAATTTTACACGCGGTCTTGTTCCCATTAGCTAGATCCAGTTTCCTCTTTCGAGTTATTCGCTCGACTCGTTCCTACAAGGCGGTTGGTCTTGTGAGGGCACAAAGCAGTGATACAGTTCGTGGGTAATATACCTTAATGATGTTAATTATATTAACACAAACATATAGGCTATAGTACACTTGGACATACTGAACTGAACAAGTGACGCTTATTACTGACCACATCTCTGCGGGCTATACCTAACTACACTGGTGTACTAGCAATTCATTATTATTTTTCAATTTTGCAGATTAATTCACTGTACTGAATGCGTCACGGTTTTGGTTGTTCGAAGGAATATTGTGATCCCGAACTCGAGCGGAATGTACCACGTTGAATTTATTTCGTATTTGTGACCATCCAGGATGCCGAAGAAACGCTGAAGAAAAACCAGAACGGTCAAAAACTGAAATAAAATGGCGCTGTTCGCGGCAGTCGGGAACGGTGACCGGTGGCGAGTAAACTTCCTTCTGAATCGCGGAGTCCGGATCAACAGCAAGGATTCAAATGGGGAGAACGTCCTGGTCACGGCTTTGGGCATAGAGAACGACAAGAAGCGCTACAAGATGTTCAGATGGCTGCTGTCGAAGGGGGCCGATATTATGACGATCAGCAAGACGTCGGGACGAGATATTCTCATTTGGGCGACGTATCTGGATCGGCCCGCCGAAGTCGACTTGATACTCATTGACGCCGGAGCCGAGCTGGATCTGAGGAGGAGGGACTTTCTCGGCTTCACCGCACTGCATTACTGCATCTTCAACGACGCCCGAATGACGCTGGAGAACATGTGTAGATTCATGAGGCACTACGACATCTCCGTCGACACGGCGGATGGCGAGGGCATGACGTCCTACCTTCTCGCTCGGCGACTGGGTCGCGATGCCTGCGCCCGGATCCTGCACGAGATCGGCATGGCCTGTCCTCACATGGGAGACAACAAGACCGGACAATCGCAGTACTTCTGGCAGACGCTAGGCGGCTGGGAACGCTCGCTGCGGAGGGAAGAGGAGAAGGCTCGAGCCGTGGGCCTCTACAAGCGTCTGGGCCGGCTGCCCCAGCTCATCAAGGCCCGGTACGACATCGACCGGATTCGGCTGGTGCCTTCCCTGAACGAGCAGAGGGTGATCGCGCAGAAGTACAGGCGGCATAATCTCCTCCAGCCCCTAGACCTGGCCGAATTCGACCCGACTGACGACGACGTCATCAGCAGCAAGATTGACACCGGCTGCAAGAAAGAACGCGACCTCTCCGAGATGGTGGCCGATATATACCAGTCGATCGAGAAGGACGGCTTCTTCGCGCATCAGCAGAAGGAGAAAGGCGACAGGTCTCCGGACGAGCTGGCCTACACGCCGAGGATGATGCGCATCATCTTGAACATCGCTTCGGAACAGAGCACGCACGCATTTGTGCCACCGGCCAAGCCCCCGAAGAGAGGCAGACGGGGCACATTCGGAGGAGCTGCCAACGTGACCACCTTCGGCGTCAGGACAAAGAAGAGGGCGAACCGCAACCAGAAGAACTCTCGGCAGGTCGAAGCTGCCGGACACTACTGTAACAACAAGGATCGCTTTCCCGTCCTAGTTCCTTCTTAAGTAACTTCTCCCTTCGGAGACGATTATAAGGAGAACAATTTGAGGTTACTAAACGGAACTGGACATTAGCTAAGACTAATTATAGTTACTAACTAGACTGGATTATTTACTTTGGTTTGTATCATTATTAAATATCTTCGTGTAAGCTTTAATATTATTAGTATATCCAATATACAATATTAACACTTCAATGCTTATTTATGTAACAGCATACACTTAATATTTATTCATTCCCCATGGAAATACGTTGGTTGGCATGCAAACATATATTATACGGTGTTCTCACTAAGACTGAATTTCTTATGCACACACACACACTAAATAACACACACCACCAGAATAACAATTTATTGGCTCAAAAAGAAATGTCAAGTTTTAATGCTAAAGACGGTCTTTAAGACACTGCAGTATTTTAAACGAATAGAGATGTACACGACAGTACAACAACCACGCCCACTTACCGCCTTTAACTACTAAACACGAGGTGTCTTTAAACTAGAGTTAATTGTAAAACGGATCGTCGTTTAATTCTACAGTATTGACGCAAATATACTACTGTACAGTAAACAAACAATACTGGACCATCTGAGTAACTTCCATCGCTGATACTAACAACAGTTTGAGACGTGATTCAAGTACAATGGAGATTTGTTTAAATGCAATACCAGCGTATCACAAGTATCACGGCATATCCCCCCCCCACAACTATGAGATAGTAAACAACGCACCACATCACCGAGGAGAATGGACATCTATTAATAACGGTTTATTTCAGTAAGACATCTCCTCACATTCTATTTTGCACTGGCACCAGTTCAACAGAAGACGGTGATAAACGAATATTTATTACAATAACGGCCTACACTCAAACAGGTTTCATATGCCATAGGCCGTCATTCAGGTAGTGTATCGTCTCGATGCCTATTCCCTTGTTTACCTCCAATCTGAAATTGAACATAATCACATCATAGACAACGACTAATGTTTACTAACGGATGCACCAATTGCACTTAATCTAATTCACACCAACTACACGAGGTCAATAAGGGGCACCGATTTACAAAGGAGGTATCATCTGGAGAGAGAAAAAACCAATCATCACAGTTTTTAACCCATCATATATCAATGGATGATTCTCTTCTATCTCCTAATACTCTGACCAAAACAAAACTAAAAACGCTATAAAATGTTACAGAAACAAACAAATAAGTAGTGAGCTCCGGTGGCCTAGTGGTTAAGCGCCCGGCAATTGGTGTCAACCGTCACAGGTTCGAACCCCGTAAGAGGTCGAAACTTTTCCAGGGATTAATTTCTCGGCTCACTACATCGTGGGTGGCTGACCACGTTAAATGGCGCTGCCGCCTCCACTGAATTATTTAAAATAAAGGGGGACGTTAAAACCCCTGAGGACGTAAAACACTCTGGCAGTGACCACCCTCAGGGTATTTCGGCTCCATCTTTCTGTACTGCTCCCCTGTGAGTGGTGGGGGAGGAGATTTCTCAACCACTCAAATATAGAGGCTGTGCTGATTAAGCGACAGCCTGGGGATTCTCCCCGAACAACAAAACCAAAACCAACAAATAAGTCTTCCCCAAGGGGACAATACACCGGTCATTCTACGAATCAAGTTGACTTGTTTAGCTCTGATGCTGGTCACACCAGGGTCAAGGCCGATGAGCATCTATCAAGGAAAACGAATCCCATAAACAAAGACACGAGTCAGATCTGAACTCACAAACTTGAAATGTGCAGCACAATATTCCGACCACTGCGCCATTGGAATCTCTAATAAGGGCGCTTTATTAAAATATACATTATTATGTCCAAAGTTATTCTATGACGAACCATACAAATAAACCGATCATAGGTCAAATATTTTACCGACTGTTTGAATATGAATACTTTTCAATTCTGTTGAGACAAATGTGAATAAACTGATGAAAAATATGAGAAAAAATAGAAATAGGTTTTGAAGATTGATTCATGAATACCTTTATGAATATATAGAATCTTTAATAATTTGTAAGCAATTTTGATCAACAGTTTTAATTACTTTATAGGACATATTTTTATATTCCTTTGCAAACATGCACACACCCATTATATATATATATATATATATATATATTCTTTTTCTATACTTATTTATAGACCAAGAAACATCCGGGGAATATAATAAAAATTGCTAACATAACATATATAAATCTTTCTAGATTTTTTATTTTAGCTTGTTTATATTGATTACTCCATAGTTAAAACAGAATATTCTCAAACACTGAGAAATGACTGGAATATTATTGCACCATATATATATATATATATATATATATTAAACAGATTTATATAATGGTTAGATAATCAATGGAAAAGAAGCCATTATTTTTGGGCACAACCCACAAAGTAACATCTTGTTTAGGTAATAAATTCATACACATCATATCAATGTGTAGGATGAAGCGGATCACTTGACATGATGACACGATTGCTGCCTTTGATTACTTTACTTTCACCAGTTCGGTGAAGCACAGTAATTTTTGCAGTTATATGCAGCATGTTTATAAAGGTATACATGCCTCTGACTGAAGTGTTTACTATAAATAGCCATAACAGTTTTTCTCAGCATGAAAATAAACGAGAAAGGTTATCCAGATTTACAATTAAGATTTTGTTTGTTTGTTTTATGGCTAAACTTAACATTGTTGGGGGTTAAAACTGTTAACAAAAATCATGAGATAAATATGATCTTTCATCCCTGAGTGGAAGTTGTATATTCAAATAAATTTTAAGGACAAAATGCTCCATCTTAAGAGAAAATATACATTTAATGAAGCCACCTATCTCAATAAGTGAACTCACGGTACTGAAGAAGGAATTGGTCAGTGAAAAAGTAGATTTTAATGACAAATCAACACAAAAAAGGTTACTTGGTGTCATTTACTTCTTTTAGTCACTTCATACAAAATGTAGAAGGTGATCGAGAGTGAACTCTAAACCATAAACATGCATGAAGGCTTTAACTAATAAAGATAAATCCCAAGCCAGTTAAATACATACCAGGTATGCACACACACACACACACACACACACACACATATATATATATATATATATATATATATATATAAAGGAATAATGGTATAATAAATCTAAACTGACATCATAATTTGCATTACCAGAAACATGTTGGGGAACGATTTTCAGATACATATAGCATACATATAGCAAACATAACAATAGATAATGATCAAAAGGATGTGTAAATATGACATGATCTTCAGCGTTTTATCTAAATTTTAAATAAACAATATTTAATTAAGCTAATTATTCTGGTGAGAAGTATGAAATTATAAAAAAAAATGGTATAATTAATGAAGTGTAATCAATGTTACTAGGGAATGTTTGTGATGTGTGAAGTATGAAGGTTGAAATTATTTCTGATAAACAGGGTGATGGGTGAGATAGTTATAATGTACGCTCAGGGAGTAATTTATATATCAGACATGCTTAAATCAAGTTTATGTTAACAATTTAAACAACCGCTGTGTCATATGAGAAGAATACTATAATAATAATATTAATAATGTCTGGCTGAATGGAAAACCCCTAATGTAGTGTCATGGTTGCAATTGAAATCCTACACCCACCACATCACGAACATAAACAATGAGTTTAAAGTGCTTAATGTTCTGAACAAAGAGGGATTATCGGTTAAGACAAGTTGACGTGTTATATATAAATTTGTAGACAGACAGCAAGAGATTTAATTTGTATTACTTACAGAATAAACAAATTCAAACTGATTAGAATAACATTAACAATAATGATAATCAACAATAAAAGGCAGACAATTAAATTTGCCTAATATTGATACTCTAATTTGAAATTAAAAGTCACTGCCATGACAGAGTTTCACAGAAAGCCAAGTGTCAAATTATTTCATTACTTTATGTTACAGTGAATATGTGTAGTAAATAGGCCCGGCCATTAGTGGCAATTAGGCCGTGGTAATTTGATTCAATGGTGAAAATGCTTCAGTGCTGAAGGCACCCAGAGGCCTAGTTGAAAACACCACATCAACACAGCTACGCCAGAAGAGTTCAGAAGATGTCTGGATGGAACATGTTGTCATTGAGAAATCTCTGACAGCAAAATATCTAAGACAATGCATATACAATATTACACTGGATATAGCTGCTGGGGGGACTTGGTAGGTGGAGCATCAGATAAGTAAACAGATGGTAGTTGGCCGCACTAATCGAAAGAGATACCTTGAGCAAAAGGATCAGAAACCATTAAAAGGAAGTTGTATATTATATATACAAACTGCCAATAATTAACCATTTATATGGTAGCAAATATTGATATGTTAAAGTACTGACGAACAACCAGCTAATTGATACTTACAACCAGAGTAACTACTTACTCATTCACTGTAGACATATTAACTGTATAATAACACACCTGGGTAGCAGATCAATTCTAATTAACAGACCCCCGAAATACTTACATCTTCTCACTAGATAACTTGGTCACACCAACAGCAAGAGCGTGTTGTTTGTTTTCTGCCATTATAGCCTGATGAAGACCAGCATTAAGGAAAAGGATGATTTAAAGCAAAACAATAATAATGATTAAACATCATCTGACAAGTAAAATCAATTAAAATGGATTACATCAATTGAGAAAAAAGGAATTGAGAAAAAAGCGAGTTGTGTTACAAACGGATGAAATTAGCAAAATCGACATCTCTTTTGATTCACACTATAATATTCTCTTATCTTAATACACAATTAAATGGAGGTGTTATTCTCTGTTCCCTATCCACTATCTGAAATGGGAACTAAATTATTTATATATTATTTAATAGTATACTTCAATTATAGGAATGCTTAAGAATGACTACCTTTAAAATCCTAAATGTGTACAATGTTTGGAAGGAGAATGCCAGAAAGAAACTGCTTATATTGAAGATATTCCTCTGATAAATAATGAATTAAATAAATAAATCTCATATACACACCCACTGACAAATAAACATAGATTAAACCTTGCCAAAGTACCATTTCCATACTGGTAATCTACTTAGCAATAGTGTTACACTATTATTTATCATGCCAAACTACAGTCAAGTCTCTCCAGACAATCATATTTTCATATAAATGAATGCATTTACCCAAACAATAAGTTTTTCTTTCCACAGAAGTATTTTGGGAAGCTACTGAGTGTTTTACACATATTTTGATTCATTTAGCAGATCAGTTTTTACTCTATTTTTTTACGTAATTTCTGATGTTCACCTTTACGATTAAGTAAAAAATAATAACAAGTGTCTCATACCATTTCATTAGAAATTTGGGTTGGCCAGAGGTCAGCAACCTGTTCTCTGAATAGTCTAACCCCACTTGTCATAAGTCCTTTTATCAGTTTTCAATTTTTGCTAACAATCTGTTTACTGTGTATTCTGAATGTGTATGATATATGTTTGAATACAATCATCATGTAACAGAAAATAACAACTCGACTACTATGGGGAAGTTTCTGCTGAACTGATCAGAAAGTGTGGAATGCTGCCAATAAATAACAGGTAAACAGTAAAATTGACAGCTAATATTATCAGATACGATTATAACAACAGTCTATTATCAAATTTTATGGATGTGCATGATCTTAATCTGTTATCTATATAATTATCATTTACCCTTGTTTCATCAAGCTTTTACCCCAACCGATTATAGATTATCTCGTAACATACATGGACCGTAAACAGGCTACCGGTATTCTTAAAAAACTCGGATCACTTTCCAAACCCTTTATGGATTATGTCAGCAATTTCTAAAACAACTCGGATAATGACCAGTAGTTCTGACTGACATTTCTATTCTCACATCATACAGGAACAGTAGCCAGGTGAGGAATTTCTTTTGAATAAATAAAAATATGGATTATAAAATATCAGATATTTATTATCAGCCTTATATCGCCCGTATAAATCATCCAGCCATTATTTTCATTGTCGGATTCATTCAAATTAGCCATAGAATGGTGTTTCACCGATCAAGTCAATACAAAACTGGCCAGATTTATTGAGTGCGTAAGTGAATTATACGCTTGGCCTGAATATTCATCACACCTGGGACACATAGTTAAGGGATGAGCCATTAGGGAACTGTCCAACAAATGGAGCTATGATTTGGATTCAAATGCTCACCTACACATTTTCCTGCAGTATTGTAAAGTATTTGAGCGCACTGACAAATTCACAGAGAATAGGAATGGGTGGTTGCTGTAAACATGACTCAACAATTGAAATGGATAATTCTACAGTGAACTTGTTCAAACAAAAAAGATATCTTTCATTGTACGACATACATTCGCATCAACCAAACATATATTTAAATGCATCGTCCTATCCATATCTATATTGAAGAGTAAACTTGCATGCAAGTATACCAAGATGACCTGTTGTATTCTTTCTCAGAAACATAAGGCATGTCCAAGAACTGATGGATGAAACATGCTTCAACCGCAGGTAACATTGGAAATGGATGCCACAAACTGGACATTTTAAAGGTGATACACTATTAATTATGCAACAATGAAATCAAGCAAATGTTAAGGATACAACGATTGTGTCTGCTTCTGCTTTTGTCATTTTGGCTCCAGGTGATGTCAGACCTGGACACATAACATTAGCTCCACTGAGTACAAACCTTATAGCACCTTTATCTACTTGCATGTGTGGCAACATAAAGGGATCTGAAACAAATAAAAATAGTGTGTAAAATTCAGTTTTATTTGTATTCAGATCTGAAAACCATATAAAATATATTAATTTAGGTACTTTATTGGAGTTTCTTTAACATTAATATGATAATAACACTTTCAAGGAATTTCCAGAAAAATATTTTATTAAAAGGTACCTTTGTAAATATTTTCTATTCAATTTCACTTTCTGGTCCACCAATATTGCATAAGCCAAACCATGAAATATATTACCCCATGTATTTATACAGTAAATACTCGCAGTTAAGTCGATTTTTGGGGGAGGCAAAAGGGAGTTCTCAGAAGCACCTCGAGTGTGTCATATTTCCTACCATCTGAAGGAAAGATGTTTTGAGCAATTCTGGGCACATGACACTTTAGGATTCAATCCAACAAGAGCCAGAGTAGGAACAAAATCACCACGTCCCTGCTTATTAAACTATCATTATTAAATATATAATGATTAATTTTCACCAAACTATTACAGTAAATATTAACTAGTGTCTTTTAATTTCATCTTGAATTTATTTTTTATAAATGAAAAATTATTAAAAGACATAACAGATGACAACTAATGATCCATGAACTTCTTGCCCTGGAAACATGTGCATCATGGAACTGATTCATTATTTTCTAAAACGTCATTGGTACTCATCATAATTACAAGGCCAATGATTATTTTTAGATACAGGATTTCCCAAACATGCTGGTCTTTATGTAATAATACTTGATAGTCACGTTCTGTTACCAACCGGTACCTCCGGATGATTAGCGATACAATAGAAATCACTGCTCACAATTGTTTACTGGGAGATGGGACTGTGACAAGTTTGTTCAGTAATTATAACATCAAAGCAATTAAGATATAAATGCCTAAGACATGGAAGGCACATACTGATTAATATTTTAAAAAATTGCACCAGGCATGTTTCTGTGCATTGTACATGTTCCAGTGAATGGCCTAAAGTAAGTCAGTCAGTCATTTTGTCAAATCATTATACTAATAAATTTGATGATTATGCTATCATGAATTTGCATACCAGCTGTCAAATAAAAATAGGCTGAACTGCATTTGCCATTCAACCCACCACTTGGTCAACTCAAACTTTGTAAAAAAAACTGACAAATGATCAATAATCCTTTTATAGCATCAAGTCATATAACAAAACTTTGTCAAGAAGTTAACTGAATATAAACGTTTTAAAGTAATACAGAAATATTTTTATTTGGTTTGAAAACATGTATATTTTTACAGCTCTCAGCTTACATTTGTGTAGAAGTTTCAGAGAAGGAAACAATGGTCCATCTCTCTGTCTGAAAAACAGTAACTCTCCATCTTTGCCTACGATGATCTCAATGTGATCCTGACTGATAAAGATAAAAAAACATAGGGAAATATGTTAATATTACAGACATAAACATATAGAACATTAAAAAACCATAACATTTTTACTAACAGCTTGGGATCATAAAACCTTAAAATACAAGGTGCTCTCAAATCTCATTACACCGTTCAACTTCCCATTATTGTGTTTCACTATGACAAGGTGTAAACATTGATTTATCTCTGTTTAAAAAACCTGAGAAGATGGACAAGTAGATCAAGCTGAAGGCTGAGATGATCATGAAGTTTGGCTCTCCATTGGTCATTAATTTTACTTAAGAATACTGTGGGACATCCAAATGGTGTAGAGGTATTGTTAGTGTTATGGTAAAAATACATCATAAGATGTTCGGAAATTTCAAAACTGTAATCAGTGGTTCACACAAAAACATGATTGTTTTAAATGATTTTGGTTTTTATATTCTAAGTGTGACAGACACTAACAGAGGCTTCTGAACTGTTAACTTTCTCTAATATCCAGTAATAACAATAGTATTCTATAGTATATAGCACTTTATTCAAATTGAGTTGCTCTAAGGTGCTTTACATTGAAAATAAAAACATAACAAATTATGATTTGTAACACAATGTAATAACTGCAAACTTTGATTTGCCATACTAATCTATTTAAATAGAAGTGATTTACTATCAAGAATCAAATCCTACAGTGACTACCAAAATCTAACCGAGTACAAAACCCCCCTTTTCATGCTGAAGAAATTGTCCAAACCTGAAACACTAAACTGAATGACAGATCGATGATAAACTTTGCCTCTCAAAAATGGTTTAATACAAATAGTATTATAATTAATTTATTTTTTACATAAAATATCATAAAGTAACATGCTGAAATGAGCAATAGAATGAATTGTTGTGTTTCCTCAAATCAGAGAACAAGAATGCATTACTTCCATATACTGTATACCTGGTTATTATTTTAATTTTTACCAGTTTTCATTCGTATGTTGGTTGCTAGCATCCAAACTTACACAAATGTCCTTGTAATAAAATTCTCATTATATTTCATCATAAATAGCTCGTACTCTATAATTTGAGGTACTTTTTATGGTTCATTCGCAGTATTCCTATGGTTCAGTGGTTAGAACGCTACACATCTTGTAAAAGAGCTTGTGAGCTCAAATCCCACTCATGCCTCTGTTTGTGAGATTTCTTTTCCTCAGTAGATGCCCCTCAGCTATATATCCCACTTGTGACTAGTGCTGAGGCTAAACAACTCAATCCACGGTTCACTTAAATTTTCAATAAGAAAAATCCACAATAATTTGATTTCTTCCCTTTATCTGGGCAGTTATCAAAACAAAACGTGTTTCTGTCGAAGATAACTGATGACAGTCTCCTAAGATTCTTACCATAAATATAGGGAAGAAAGGTAATTTTATAATGCAGCTAAATTTCTAGCAAAAACAAAAACTCATAGTTTACATATACTTATTTACTGTATTCTATATAGTTGCCACATTGTGTACTTAATGATTGTATGAGTAAGCGATCACACATGGGACATGCATCTGGAGAGTAACTCTTAAGTGACATGAGCTGATACAACTGAAGTCAGCATGTTTGTAACAACAACAACATAAACTCATTAACTGAAACAGTAGTTAGTATACTTCACTACAAACCTACTAGTCATGGGGTTTAGAATCTGACAGACATCTGTGTTTGCTGGTTGTTGCACTAGAGAGTTGGATCTTGGCTATATCACTATATGTCCCAGTTTTGACCAGCACCAAGGCTAAATAACTCAAATCATGCTGAATGTATGTCCGACAAATGCTAAAAACTCAAAATGACTGCTTAATAACCATATTTTGCTATCAAACTGAATCATTTTTTAACTCAAAAGTTATAAATGTTTCACATCTCATGTTAATCAACATTAAGAAAAGATTGTTTGGGTATCAAATGACTGTTAGTATAAACTTATTTCTTCCTTAGACAATTTGTTAAAAACAATTTATGCACTTACCATTTTGCCATGCGCAGATCCTTCTTTGGCACAATTTTATCAAGATAGCCCTCAAGATACGGATACTGTTCAAGAAGTTTAGAACGAATCCCTTTCTGCACAGATGACTTAATATTATTGACACCTGTCACGTGCTCTTTTTCATCAAACCTGAAAAAGATTTTTAAGTCCGTTTAATCAGCTTGCACATAAATAGTAAGTTACATACATTATATCACATAGTAATACTGAAATGTACCACACCTATACAAGCTATGCTGGAGAATAGTGACTGGAATTTGAAAAAAGTATCTCTTAAATTCAACAACTAGGTTTATATGACAGTGTACAATTTTATTGAAAACCACATGTACAACTTATTCTCATTATAGTCGAAAATATTAAACTGGATTATTATAATACCTTCATAAATATTTAAGCTGAATAAAGTGAAAGAAAAAAGGACATTAAAATAGGGGCAACGGATGATTTCCATGATGACTGCACCAACTACTAGAATTCCACTTGTGGGTCACTTTCCAAAGGGCTTGCTAGAAGCTTTGGCATTTGTATGCCAAATCACAGGTAGGTGTTGTGTTGATTTGTCTGATAAAAATGTTCTTTACCAATCACAGAGTGCACAAACTAGTTCATACATTGATATATGGTTTAAACTGATTTTCCTTTTGATAGAATGCTATACTTTGTTAGCAAATACAGATTAATTTATTATTGTTTATGTTTTGTATGACAGTTGTCATTCAAATATTTTATGCTAGTCTTCTCATTTAATAATTAATTTACTGAAAAACTTTATATTTGATTACATATAAAACTTTATTGTGATCTTTTAATTGTAATGTGATTTTTACACCATAAAGCCCGGATGAAAGTTACCCAGACAGCCACTACTAAACAAGTGAATATTCATTAACCTTGTTGGAGGATAAGAAAAAAACCATGATAAACAATGATGATTCTGTTATTATGTAAGAACAAGAGATTTATATTAAAAATTATATATCTAAGATAATTATATTTTCCTGGATTCATATTGTTTAATATAAGATATTTAGAGGTTATTGTCATAACATCTGACTTCCAGTGCAATAGCTATTGCTCTGCAGTTTCCGCTGTATTGAATGATATAATCCTATATAAAAACAAAAAATTAAATCTTATATTTAACATAATGAATATTTCATAAAACTTATTTTAGGAATAAAAAGCCAAGAGATTTACAAATGATTAGTGGTGTTGTACCATGAATTTATTGTTTACACAGTATTCATAATTCACAAATGTAGTCAACCTGTCATGTACTGTGTTTACATCACAGAAATCATCTACTGCCAACTTTTAATAAACACATTTATCCCAATTCAATCACAACTCATAATAAGTTATTTATCTGAAAGATTGTTACTAACTAGATACTTCAAACAAATGTTAATAACTTGCTCTATGTAAAAATATAACTGTTATTTTAAGGTATGCCGGAAATAAAGTACCACTGAAATAAAGTACCATCAGTGTATGAACATTTGGAGTTATTGTAAGATTATTGTTTACTTTGTTTTATGGAACTATGTCAGCACTCAGCCACAGAAGAAAATCCAGGTAACTACACACATATCTATTACAACATTAACAGACCTGAAGTTAATTATCACTGTATTTAACTGTTTACTTAGGGGGAGGGAAGCATCACTTTTCTTCTTATTTTCTATCTAGTAATCATATTTTATTGGTGCTAATAAGGCACCTCCATGGGCTAACCGGAAGTGCTCATGATTGGCCACAGACCTGCAGCACATGGGTTAAAATGCTGGTTATGTTATATCAGAAAGACCACCTTTCTGTGAAGTGAAAGATGAAACATCTTTCAGTTTGCCCCATTATCTGTGGAGGCAGATCAACATAGTTAGCCCATTTTGTATTCAAATGTGGCCAAAAAACAGACACATATTCATTTTAGTTACAAATACAAATTACACAACAAACTATGAGGCCATTTTTTATCTTCCAGCCAGAGTTGGAGTTTAACTGGGGATAAACTGGCATAACCATGATTTGTGGTATTATCTTGCATGTCCACTGTTTATTCCAAACAAAATTTTAAAGGTGTAAAAAAAATTATTTTGTCAATTTCAAATATTTTACTTAGTATTCAATAGTAACAGATTGATTCCACTACTCATGTAATCCCAGCAGTTGAAAACAAAACCATATTTGGAAGGGTAGAAAACCAGCCAGTTGTTCATAAACCATTAAAACAGAGAGATTTTAAAAATATACTGGCTAAAGCATTCAACTCAAATAAAGTGTTTTCACAGCTCTCAAACATTAAACTGAATCATTTGCTAGAAAACTACTTCATTTCTTTATATAAATATGAGTGATTTTTTTTACTTCCTAAGCAAATATCCCACAAACACAGGTATGAATTGAATTCAAACCCACAACCTGCAGATCTGTAACACTGCTACCAGAACACTCAATGATTGGTGATGATGATTGGTGTTTTATGGCCACTTTTGTGCACATGGTAGGCAACATGGGTTGAGCAACCTCCAAAGATAATGAAGTGAAGTCAAAGATGAAACAACCTTCAGATATGCCCATGCCAGGATTTGAACACAGTGGTAGTGATCTGTGGTCCAACATGCTACCACTAGACCATGGAAGCGCCCAGAACACTCAAGGTCAAATATGAATAAACATTAAACTCACATGCCTTATGAAGTCTATTAGCCCATGGAAATGTCTCAAAGCAGCTCAAGAGCAATAGTTTAGCATTTTGAGGAAGGCAGGCATTTTTTTAATCATGCAAAAAACTATCTGAAACCCATCAATAAAGTATCAAATGAATAAATTTAAAGCAGTAGAAGAAAATATGATTTTAAGATTCATTTATATACTCCTATATCTAGAATCGACCTACATGTATATGATACATTTATCACATCAATATCTCAAAAGAAAGCCATATGATCATAAATTTATAGTTTATATAGATATATACAAATATAAATTCTTCTGAATATTTATTATTATCAAGACATTTTTGAGCTACTTAGGAATTATTCTTATTCAGCATTATGTAATTTTATGTGACACTCATCTCATCATAAAAATAATCGAATCTGGACATTAAAAAATTATATTTGGCATTTGGGAAGAAAAACGTCTAAATTATACTAGATCTAGAGCCCATAAATAATTACAGTCAAGACAAATTTAATTAAACAATTCGGAAAAGCTTCCATCTAATCAAAGGCAAGATCACCATAGCCATAGAGTAGAAATAACCCAAATTAGTATGAGTAATAGATCTATGAGGACGAACTGGCCGGTATCAATTATAAGACTATCAACACAATATCGCCCACTCAGCATGCTGAAATATAAACATTTCGCAAGTAACAAATGGATACTCTTGAGAATAAATATATTTTAAACACATCATAGTACCAAAGGAAATAGACATCATACTTTTTAAACATTATGTACGCCTGTTTGAATAAGTTCCAACAGATTTCCTACGAGTAGGCCGAAACAACGTATGGAACGATAAACCCCCAAATCGGGTGTACTATTAACCATCAATAGATGCAATTTATATCCACTCCATAAAAGTATTTATTTCAGAATGTACATACATCGTATTGTACACGGATGTTGATAATTGATAAATGTACAATGTAACATGTTCTTGAATAATAGAAATAACACTTTGCCGCTTCTGAAATATGGCCTATTTATTGTATTAGAATTTTAACAGAATCGACTATACTGTTTCTAAATCTATAATATTAGTCGACAAACCTAGTTTAAGAAGTGCATTAAAATTTAAATAATTCCGAGACTCAACTCAGATGATTGATATATAATATATATATATATATATATATATATATATTGGTAATAATAAGGGGGCCCTTTAATGGCCTAACTGGTAGCACGGCTGTTTTTTTTCTTCTTTCACTTCTCATTACCCTTGGAGGACGCTTGGGCCACTTAGCCTACCTTGTGCACAAAAGTGACCGTAAAACTGTAACAGTGGTAATAATAAAAATATTAAGCTACCGTTAATCATAAAATCAATTATAGTATATAGTTTAACTCGTTTTGGGTGCAACTCAAAGATACAAATTATATATGCTCTGTAATCCAACATCGTGGTGTGCGTCTGGATATGTCTTAAAATACTCTTTGTGGGTGACAGGATGTTAGAATATATCATTCTGCGTCGATATGAAAAGAATATATCCCTTATATTTTCACGGCTGATGCGCTCTGCCATCAATGAAAAAATAACAATTTCAACTGATTCCGAAATACATGTTATACGTGCTTCTGCATGAAATCACACAAAATTAATAGCAACAGAAAACATCTAAAAACCTGGTAAACATTGTTGAAAAATTGCCCACAGTCTGATTTGTCGCGAGCGCACACCGGACTTTAATTGGTGCTCCGGTGGTCTAGCAGTTAAGTACTTGGCACCTGGTTCCAAGGGTCACAGTTTCGATCCCAGCAAGAGGTATAATTTCTCGGCAGTGACCACCCTCGGGGTATTACCGCTACATCTTTCCGTACTGCTCCCCTGTGAGTGGTGGGGGAGGGAAGAATTATGAACAATCACTCAATAAAATGGGACCACACTGGAAATAAGTGCTTACGCTTTCCTGTGTTATCATTGTTTCATGAAATTGAATCAAAAATATTAATTCTTCTTCTTCCTAACAAGTACAAAATCCAAACTTGGATATTGCATAGTAATGTAAAAATAATAATGATGTTTATACTCTCAACATAACTCATATATATATATATATATATATATTACCATGAAGCAAATATATCAAAATAATATATAGATAATTAAATACAACAACAAAATAATGTACGTTCATACATAATATTTGAAATTAAGAAAGGTGAGTAAATTAAGATCATGGGACACATACGGAATCATTAACCTGCTTCATTCAAAAGTTTAATCAATTTATAATTTACATATAATTATACTGTATATACACCAGTGTGGTCCATAATTTCACTATCATTATAATTAGGACTCATGAACAAGATTTAAAGACAATAAAATTTTGTTCTATCCTCTTTTAAGGTTATTTTTACAGAAGTTGTTGTCGTGTTATATATATATATATATATATATATATATATATATATATATATATATATATATATATATTGTTGCTGTATGTAATTATCTACATATTATTTTGATGTATTTACTTCATGGCGATTGCTTAATTTAGATAATGTCAGCTGCTTAAATAATTGAATATTGTTTTCCGATGTATGTTTGACAAAAATTATGATAGGCCTACTTATAGTGGTTGTTTTTTGTTTTGTTTTTTGACAAATGAAATATTCACATACGAGATATGTATAAATAGTTTGACATATAACTAAACCGAAACTGAGTGGATGCTATATGTAATCGCCAGGTTTGTGTAAACGATACCCTTGCACAATACATACCCCCCCCCCCCAAGAATATTACTACCTACAGTTCATTATCCCAATTATAATATATAATAACAATTAAAACTGTTAATAGGTCATCCCGATACATTACATTTTGGGCTTACAGATTTTACACTACCAAAAAAGACATTCGGAAAAATGCCCGTTGAACAGGAATTTAATAGTTTAAATTTCCAATACATAACCATTATAACATTAAAATTCACCGGAGTTCATCACCATAATTCATAAAAGCGGAGGGGAGTTGAAATGGCAAAGGCGCAGGGTTCCATCTGATTCCATATGTTGATGATAGTTTGTTTGAATTAAACAGAACAAAATTAATATTTAAATCTTTTTAATCTGTAAGTATGACTAAATCAAGTTTATATTTTATAGAAATTAAAATTAAGAACTCTCAATCAGCAAAAGATTAATATTCGCCAGAAATATTCACGCTCCATAACCCTTATTTCTTGGCGGCGAAAGATGTTCATGTGGCGCCGCCTAACGATTGTGTTATTTTAAAAACATGGCTGGGATAAAGAAGCCAAAGGGTGAAGAATTTAAGAAAGAAGATATTCTTCAAGCTGTTGTTATTGCTGATAGTTTCGATAAAAAATTTATTCCTGTCACCAACTTGAAGCCAAGGGTAAGATTCAGCATCATGCTTTATTTTATTTCCATCCAAAGAACGGTTCCATTTTATGATGCAATATTTATATTATTGATATTGTGTATTTATTTTCAAACATAGATCTTAGATCTATCTATGAATTTTAATGATCTCAGTCATGCTGTTGCCATTGTAAAGTAATATTCGAGTATATATAATATACAGCTATATTTGACACAACGCAATTAGTATATCTATGTATATTGTAATAGTGGCATGGGCGATATTACAAGTTGTTAGCATCAATTGACAGACAATGTGACATATGTTACTTTGATAAGATAGTTCGCACTGATTAAGAAGAAAATTAAATCAAACCTATTATTAAACCCATTATACGAAAATCAAATGATTCGCCTCACTATGTTTGGTTCATTCGCCCCGGTCTTAGTTCATTCGCCTCTCTATCTTAAGTTCATTTGCCCCACATTAATTTTAGTGTTTGAAAGTGTTTTACCAAAGAGATTCTTTCAGAGTGAGACAGTTTATGGGCTACATTTGAAGTCCATATATTGGATTTGTAGGTCAGTGATTAAACGAGTGCATGTCATGTGTCATTTCAAGTTTATTATGAAAAAAAAATCATTTTATGAGTTTAGTATAATACAAATATATATATATATATTCAGTTTATATAACAGAGCCGTTTATGTGAGCACATGCATTTAGTAATGAATTGACTGTTCTCTCGCCGTTTGAATAATCTTCCCAGTACTGGGCGTACTTGGTGTGTGTGGCTGTATATTTCTTTTTCCGGTATCGAATTAATTTGTTGTTTGATAGGAGTCAGGTCTGAACACTGACAAACCGAGACTCTCTGTGAAGAAGTTCCATTATTAAATAAAAGGGCAGATTCTCGTGGCCACAGTAATTAAGGCGGTTATGGTATCCCTTGACGTCATTATTTGTTCTAATCGCTTGTTGAAAGACAGACCATGTTTTTAGGGACCAGTTGGTGCTATTAATCCATGTTGAGCTCAGGTATTCTACAAGATCACACAGTAGTGAGGTTGAAGCCTTCCCAGCAAGTTTATTAAAACTGGTTCAATGTGTTTGTATGGCAGAAATGGCAAAGCCATTAGGCATCTGATGTATGTGTATAGTGAATCCTTGGCAAGGTAGGATGGTGCAACTCCAAGGCTGTGGACCTGCAAAGAGAGAAAGCATACATTATAGCTATATCTAGTATAACTGTGATAAATAAAATAAACTGGATGTTTAGAAATTAAATAAAATGCATGTATGATCAACATACCTTTCGCCACACTGACTGGTTCCAATGAAAACCACAACCCTTCATCGTCACATCAGGGAACACCTGGACACACTGCTGCTTCAACCGACAATAGGGTGAATAGACTTGAGGCGAATGTCCTGTGGGGCGAATTAACTGGATACCCTACCACCTGAATTTGAATCTCAGCATGGGCATATCTGAAGTGTGTTTCATCTGTGACTTCGTTTCATAACCTTTGGAGGTCGCTCAGCCCATTTAGTCTACCATGTGCACAAAAGTGCCTGTAAAACATCAGTAATGATCTAAAGAAAATCAAAAACTTTCCAGAGATCTATAAATAACTTTGGCCGTGACTACTTCTTAGAGTGTGTGTGTATATCTGTATAAATTTAATATCACTTTCTTCAAAAGAGGATGACTTGTGTCCCTTAAATCTCAGATCTTTGTGCAGATTCAATTTATAGAACTACTTATGATCATATATATATATATATATATATATATATATATATATATATATGTGTGTGTGTGTGTGTGCTACAAATTACCATTTGCAGCATAGGACAAATGCTGAACTGAAATGTTGTAAGTGTAAAGCAGGTACCACTTTTATTCAAGGGTGATGGGTTTATAAATTCCAGTTTAGAATACGAGTAAACAATTATTACAACATTTACTTCTTACGAAGTAAATGTTTATCATCATTGGTGAATGAACATGTTAAATGACACTGTCCTCCCATTAAATACAAAATATCAAAACTACACCCTGAGAAATATTAATTCCTTGTGCAAAAGAAGAAAAATCTATGAGGGAACTTCTTTAAAGAAAATATGTGTGATGCTACATAATTCCCAAAATTAAGAAAGACATATGCACTATCCAAAAATTGTTGTGACAATTTTAAACTGTCCAAGGTTACTAAGAAAAATTATCCTGTACTGATAACAGCTCCCTACTTGAAGAACTTTTTTATTAACTATATCATTCAAAGTAATAGATAAACCTCATGGATTTTATGAAATAACTGAAGATTTTTCAGCGGTCTTCTAATAATACACATTGTGATAGTATATTTTTATTATGTGATTAATATGTCTGAAATTCCTGTAGATTCAGTTCTATTTAGATGGTTCTTAGCTTAAATGTAGTATTGGCTGGAGACTTAATCTGTGTCATATTATTTAACTGTAATTATGTTTTTTGATTTATTTATTAAAGATAATAATGTTAATTTTAATCTCATAAATATTATATGAGATATATTGTATGCTATTCTTTTTCAGGCTCTATTACCTCTGGCCAACATTCCTTTGCTTGAGTATACATTAAAGTTTCTGGAATCATCAGGCATCCAAGAGATAATAGTATATTGCTGTGCTCATGCCAAGCAAATAAAGGACTACTTGAAGTGAGAAACTTTTTTATAGTTATTGGTCCTTCATCACCTGTATATTTTTGTATGTTACATATGTGTGTGTCTGTGTATATATATATATATATACTATGAACTATAGAACAATTTGGATGACAGATGGTGGTAATCTAGAGACATCGGGTGGTTGAAAACCATGTGGGGGCATATTATGAAACAAATGGTGTGTGAGTCCTTCTTAAAGTGTGGTATTTCTAACAAGATGGACGGAACAGAAGATGATACCCTGTATGAAGATTTTCTTGGTATAGGTGTTGCTGAAACTGAGGATGTGGCTGACAATGACTGCTGTGCTGATTATTATGATGATTCTCATTCTACACATGAGATTCCAATTTTGAGGGGTTCTAATCATATTTTTATACAGAAAACACTTTAAAAACTTGCAAGCCAATTATTCAGAAGTCGACCTTGACTTATACAGTGTGCATATGCCTAAGTAAAGAATTCCAGAGTAAAAAATTGGCCTTGATTAATCTGCCGGGTTGACTAATATTCAAGTATTTACGGTATATGAATGTTGTGAAATAATGTATCTGATCACTTGCTATCTTCATTTATCATTATGCTAGCCATCTACTTTACACAAATAAACAGCTGTATCAGGAATACTAATAAATCATACTTGAAAATATTTACCATGTTACTATTTTACAATGTGAGATGTGGTTAGCTGTTCTGTTGTTACATTTCTATTTATGATTAGCTAATCTACTGTTATTACTGAAATAAATTGCCCATATTATCTCTCTGTTTAGGAAGGCAAATTGGTTGGCACCATCCAGTCCAGTTAGCATCACAACAGTAGTGTCTGAAGATTGTTTATCTGTTGGTGATGCTCTGCGCGATATCAGTGCCAAATCTCTGATATCCAATGACTTCATTCTGGTCAATGGAGACACAGTAGCCAATGTGAAGCTGAAGCCAATCATTGAAGAACACAAGTATGTAAAAACAATTCCTGTTTTATGACCTATTTGGGGCACACAGTAGCAGAGTTGATCGATTTAAATCAAGTGATTATGATTCTTGCACAGATGTACACACTGTTAATACCAATACCACTCCTACAGCTCCAGCTGTTATCCAGGTCAGGTCAAAAGTGCTGCATCTCAAATCGCACTACCACCAGCAAAAGTGCAGAAACGCCATGCAGTGACACTCGATAACTTTGTCATGCAAACAAGTGCGAGTGAGAAAGCAGCCATCGACATTCAAATTACACACTTTATATGCGCTACCAATTCTCTGTTCTCCATCACTGAACACCCAGAATTTATCAAACTCCTGTCAATGTTTCGCCTGGGTTACAGTCCTCCTAATCACCAATGTGTCAATGAAGTCTATGAATCGATGCAGTCAGAATGTGAGGTCAGACTTGAAGATCAGAATGTGTTAGACGGTTGGAGCAATGTCCACAACGAACCAATCGTTTGTGTTTCTGTCACAACACCAGATGGACAGAGCTATCTTACTAAAACAGTGGACACATCCGGTCATGGTCATACTGCTGACTGTCTATAAAAAGGTCTTCATTAGTTTTTTGTGTTAGGAAATGTTTGAATGTTGTTGTTTTTTTAAATCCCGAAAAGCAATTTAAATTAAGTAAATTAATTTTTTTTTAAATTAAGCCTCTAATGGTCATAATATTTCAAAGATTAATTTCTCGCCTAACAACATTTGTGAGTTTGTTCCTCCTGCTTCTCTCTGAGATATATGAGCTTTATATTGATGGATGAAACATTCCACAGGGAAATATGGTTTAGTTCCCATGATATGCAAATTTGTAGTGCATTACACAATTAGTGTCGGGGAAATCCTGGTTTCTTTACTGCTGTCCTGTGTACAACAGAGGAGATGGTGATTTTTGCTGCTCAGAGCTTCAGCCAATGGCGAGAACACATAATGCAGAAACACAAATACAATCACACTTCAATGACAAGTGTTAGGGGAGAAGTGAATAGTAGCGTGTGATGGAGAAATGCCTCAATCTGGTATGGATTCGATACAACTCAGGAAATAGAGTAGCTGTACACTTGTAGCCTTCAGCCAATGAAATATTGTACAAAAACATAACAACCAAAAAACATCATTTTCTATCAGAAAACTTAGAGTGTCTAATACCCTGATGAATATACATTATTTCAGATGTTATGCCATATGTAGTCTTTAATCAAGAAATCATCCCAAAGCTAATTTATCTTATCCACTACGAACACCTACATCCAAGAATATTTGATGAAATTTACTGGTAAACAAACCATACTGTTTTGACCATACTGGGAGAAATTTGCAGTAACGTATCCTATTTCACAGAACGTTACCACCACTAGAACAATCATATCAGAGGTAACGATTTATATATAACTACAATAGATGTGAACAATTGGAATAGATCATTTGCAACTGGATGATAATTGACAACATTAGTTTATAGAGTATTTCTGGTTCGTATAAATATTTAATTTAAGACATAAAGAATGATCTTGAAGATGTCCTACATTTGGATTATAAATTAAATACAAATTGAACAGCTCATATAAATATGGTGCTGTTTGACTTTAATATCAGTTTAACTCCATCAAGTAGGTGTACTTCCTAAATTATTTATTCTTTAATTAGTTAATAATTATGTAAAATAGTCATTGATCATACAGATGTGTACATGTCAATTACACTAATTATGCCCACTGTTGCTGTTAGGACATGCATTCTTCAGATGTTGTTGCTTATGCACAGATTAATGAAATTTCAAGATCTAGTCAATGAATGTTGCCTAATTATGAATTGCTAATATACTCTAATACAGATTAAGTCCTAGTTACGGAAACTGTGTGGTACATCCAACGTCTATTAAGCCGACCTAAAAAATCTTAACTTTTCCCTGCAACACTTTTATGTAATATCAAACGTTTTGAACACACGAAATGGCAAAGAAACATCACACATGCTTGTGAATCATGGGAACAGTGAAAAGTATTTAAATGACAAGATTGTGTTGTGAAACGATGGTAAAATTACTGAAATCGGTATTTTTGTTTAAACTGACCTTTTTTTGTTTTCAGTAATCCTATATTATTACCACAACGATAAACACATCCTTCTACAAAACAATGATGTCTATGTCACCAAACGAATGAGATCCATAATTACAAAAATCAGATAATTCTACATAAAAACTATTGACTGTCATTATAAAGCCATGGATGGTTATCATCAACTTGTTTCATTTCTATTTTCACTCCATGAGTTTAGATCAAAATGATGATTGATGTCCCTTTGCATATAGATCTAGATTCTAGACTGCTGCTAACACACTGACATTTATTCTCCCGATTACTGAACTTCTTGACACTGAAATAGCATCGGCCAACAAGCCGACCTCAAAAATAAGGGTAATAATATTGACTGAAAGTATTCACTTAATGGCCGGGATCTATGGTAGTCCTTTACATGTCTGGGCGGTATTTGTATGACATTATTACATTTAATAATAAACTACAACCAAGGCACAAATTTACACAGGGTTCATTTACACTTTTTTACTTTCACTGAGGGGTGTCATTAGCTATATCTGAGAGAAGTTTCATCTTATAGTTGGTCTCCATACTTTTCTAGGTCACTTGGCTCATTTAAATATTAACATTTCTCTTTTGTTGTTTCGCCAAATATGGCATCCCGTTATCTTTTGTTTAGATGACAACATAATGCCGTTGTATCATTGTAGAGCCAGACGTCTCAAGGACAAACAGGTGATGATGACAATGCTGTTTAAGAAGGCTCCCCCTCTTCACATGATTCGTCAGCAACAAGATGACATCATCTTGGCTGTTAAATCTGCTGATAGCAGATTACTGCGATACGATAAGCCTGGAAACAAAAAGAAGTTTAAGCTACCTCTGGTAAAGTAACATTTAGTCAAGCCTATTTAAATAATAAATGCTATTTTTGTTCAACTGCGTTTTGATTCAGAATTTTTACGTGGTGATTTTGTATTTTGTCCTTGAAAATTTCCAATGGGCTTCCACCAGAAATGCGATTTTAGGAGGGAAATGGGACTGGGTATTACTTAGAGACCTGTCCTTCCCTCATTTCAATGGGTCATGTTGATAGGCAGTTATTTGAGAGGACAAGTTTAGCACATTGTCATGATTTGTTGAATGGGAAGTGAACTATTTCCACATTTTGATTTCCCTGTATCATTATTGGTGTCTCTACTCTCTAGGCATTTTGCAGATATGCATCTATTGCCAGGATGTGACTGAAACACTGCTGTTATATACCTTGTTTTATTTGGTGATAGAAGAGTCTGTACACACACTACTTGAATGCCATACCAACCAAATTCATACACAGTGTCTGTGCTTGGTTCATTCTTGTGGTGGAGGGAAAGGATAATTATGTAATAATTGAAAACGCTAATTATGCACATTGTGATGATAACGGTATTAAGCCAGATAAAATAGGTGTAAGGTGGAGTTTATATAACTTTGTGTGGTCACTGAAAGCCTGAGTTCCCTTTAACATACCTTTCTGCCCTATTATCTGATTAATCCCTGGAGGTGAACTCGCAGCAGAACCTTTGTCAACATCTGAGGGTGGACTGTTTTCATTCATAAAGGGGTGGCAGTGCCTCCACAGTTTAACCGGTAGCATGATTGGCCTCGTATCTAAAGTACCCGAGTTCAAACCCCAACTGGGCCATGTCAGAATCGTGTTTCATCTTTCATTTCACCTCGTTATCTTATGAAGTCCATTTCGCTGACCACCAGATGCTCCGAAATATCCGTAAAACAGCAGCATTTAAACATTTTCATAAACGGACTACAGTTGTAGGTTGGGGTTTGGGAGTCTCAGAGGTGTAGTGAACGAGGTTGTTATCAGTAGGATGGGGCACAAATGGGAAGGAGTTGTGAATTTCAAACCAAGAACTGTTATCTAGTTTTCAGACTTTCAGTGATTTTGGAAGAGTAAATATTTCAGGTCTGGAAATAGTTGGACGATTCGCGATCAAAAGAAAATTATAAAGGCTATTGGAGAGATTGTCAAATCCAAACTAAAGGAAAAATATGTTATAGAAAACATTGGGGAAGACATGCCGGTGGATATCATTGTCAAACTGAATTTGAATACCAATGTAAAAATACAACATTAAACCAGAGTAATCCAGAATATGTGTTGTGGGGCATTTGTAAATGTTTGGGTACCGAATCTGGCAAATCTTTCAGAAACCTGAACTTTGTATAAACTTTTTTTGACCCTGTAATTCTTCCCTCAGGTCTATGCTTACCATATAAGTCGAGGTCAATTACCATAATTTCTGCGTTATACGCCAGAACTAAACGTGTCTTTTTTAAAGAAAAACAATAGAAATCACTGCTCACAATTGAGAGAAGTTTGTTTTTCAGACATTTTACGGTATTGGTTTAAAACACGAAAGTATCACCGTAAAATGTGCCTTCTCGCTCCCAGTTTGTTTATTAAATACAACATCAAAGCAATTATGAAATCTGTATCACGCTGGAAGTACTGGTAGGTAACAACGCGTGACTATCAAGTATTATTATATAAAGACCTGCATGTTTGTGATATCCAAATAACAGTTTGGTGAAAATTAATTGTTATTTATTGAATAATAATGATTTAGTAGGCAGCGATAGGATGATTTTATTCTGACTCTGGCTATTATTGGGTTGAATCCTAGTGTTGTGTGTCCAAGTTGGCCAAAAAAATATTTCCTTCAGCTGGTAGGAACTATGTCGGGCGTACAAGTCGAGGTGCTTCTGGGAGCTCCCTTTTCACTACCCAAAAAATTGGCTTATACGCGAGTATATGCAGTATGTATTCACTGATTTTTTTGTCCTTACTGACCAACCCTAATTTTTTGGAGGGAAATTTTCATAAAACAAGTATTAAAAATAACAATGGCCTTATGACAAAAACTTTGTATATATAAAATAGCACATTCCCTGTTTTATATTTTTGGGGGATGGGGATTAATTTATTAAATTATTTTGTAGGTGAACCCACCAGTGTTGGACACTGTTGATTTGGTTATCGATGCCACATGAACAGATGGAGCCATCCACATGACCATTTTTGTTCCACAATGAAATTAAGCTTCAATTTAATATACACTTCTATAACTTAGATCAACTACTTGACACAATGGGTAATTAGTGAACATTGGTAATGTTTTGATAAAGGGCCTATGATATAGATGAATTTTCAGCAAACTTAATGTGAAAAATCACCCAAAATTTAATATCTCCAGTCAAAATAATTAATAGCATGCACCCCGCATTATATCTGCTTCCATGCTAAACTGGACTGTGTTATAAGAGAGCCAGATGTATAAATTATGTATGGTATATTTTCAGGAACTGTTTACCACCAATAAAAATGTACAGTTAAGGTACGATTTGATGGATACTGGCATTAGCATCTGTTCACCACACATACCCGAGCTCTTCACGGATAACTTTGATTATCAGACAAAGGATGATTTTGTGAAAGGAATCCTTATCAATGAAGAAGTAAGTAAAGCTATCTCTTATTACTCTCAGCTTATGCTGTACTCCAGTGATTAAATGTTGATACACAGCCAGGCAGTTTTGCAAAAAAAATTAAACACGTCATATTTGTGTGGATGAAAACCTAAATGTATAGAATTTAACTGTAACTTGAATGTATGATTCATGTGGAGTATTGCATCTTTATCTAGCTTTGTACAGTATTAACTTTCTGGTTTACTTCAGATTATGTCCAATAAGATGTATATTCATGTGCTGGATAATGAATATGCTGCTCGTGTTTCTAATATATCTATGTATCATGCTATCAGGTAGGTATACATATTGTGATTTAGTGTTCAGTTACATAAAGAGATCTATTGTTTACCTTGATGAAAGTCAGTGAAAGGATATAATGTGAATTTTTCTTTGGTATTTTTGAAGTGAAACCTACATTCTTATGTCGATAAGCAATTTTTGGGAGAGTCATTCTGTCAGTTGGTCACTCATTTTTGTTCTTACTTCACTAATAAATTATCTGAAAATGTAAAAATCAACTCACAATATTTAGCTGATTCTCTGATCTGTATGCATTTTCTCTTGCTCTTAATTTTAGTTTGAATGTCAACAAGCTGTCATTCGGATGTACTGGCATTATTTATTTTCTGTTGTCTTGATTACAAAACTGTTTTCTCTTTCAGTAAAGACATCCTTGCACGATGGGTTTTCCCAATTGTACCAGATGGCAGTATAGCAGACGTTAACTCTTGTCGCTATAGTTACGGTAGACACAATATCTATCTGCACAAAACTGTTACTCTAGCCAGGTGAGAGATGTCAGAATGTTTAACTGGATTTGGGTGGTGTTCTGTTTGAAGGCAATGCTGTTCCCAGCACTTTAGGCCTATGCGCTGTGATATAAGTGTGCAAGATTACTGAAATATGCCTATTCTTTTGCTTAACACTTTTGAGGGTCAGAAAAAGTCTTGCATGTCATTGCTTTGCGATTTAATTTTGTTACCTAAAAATATACATGCTTCAGGTAATGTCACACCTTTGGTAATGTATCAGATATTCCTGTATGTTATTGTATGTTAAAAACATTCTTGTTGTATATTTTCAGAGGCTGTACACTACAACAAAATGTTTTGATTGGGGAAGGAACGGAAATACAAAATGACACTTTTATAACTGATTCCATTATAGGACGAAATTGTGTAATAGGTAATGTGTGTGTGTGTGTGTGTGTGTGTATCTCTCTCTCTCTGTGTGTGTGTGGGTGTGTGCATGCCTATGTTCTCACATACAAAGCTCTGATTACATTTCTGTGCTCTTGGAATTTTAACACAGTTTACAGTGGAGATCGTGCTGTGTTAAATTATAATTATGTTGTCTGTTTGATAAAGTTCAAATGGACTCTTGGGTCTTGTTTTGTGTGCTGGATGCCATGAATAAACAAACTCTTCTTTCTCCGGAACTACGACAGATTTACTGGACAATTCACTGGATTTAAAAAAGATTTAGTTAACTATTTTATAAATAAGATAATTAATATTGCAACCTATATTAATGGTATGTTCAGCTTTAGGCTTTAACAAGTTGACTGTATATACCTGTACCATACCCAACCTGTGTCCTTATGTTCATATTTTCTCTTGTCTAGGTAATAATGTTAAACTTGATGGTGCCTACATCTGGGATAATGTACACATTGACAACGGTTGTCAGCTGACATTCTGTCTTGTTGATGACGATGTGCATCTGATGAACAATGTCAAAGTACAACGTAGATGTGTCATAGCTGCTAAGGTACATTATCAAGGAAGCATCATATAACAAAAAGCATACTTTTTATACTTGACACATAGATTCAATGTTAATAAAAGTGCTCTATTCTTTATAAGATTGTATTTTATTATGTGATTGTACAAAAATGATAGTTCAGTGATAAATAACGTTTAAGTCTTCATTATCACAGATAAAATATATAGACAGTGAATTAACAGGGATTATTATTTTTTATTGTTGTTTATTATTGTAAATTATTGCTTGGTTTACATTCAACAACAACACAATATGATATATGTTCTTTAACATACAATATTTTATGATTATTCAAATGCCTATTTGTAAGTTCCTGCGCGTTGTTTCCTTTAATTGCACTTGTGAATGTTCAACTTCATGTGTTATAATTGTAATTCAGGTTGTAGTTGGTGAGAATCAAACACTTAGTCCGGGATGCCGACTTACTGCACAGCCGCCATCAGACGACAAAATAAATACAACTCCAGGTAACAAAATATGTTGTGTACATTTTCATTATGATTATTGTGGTTGAGGAGGAATTTAATTATGTAGAAATGTGATGCTAATCAGCATTGAGACGTTTTTGGTTTCTCGTTTTACAGACACAGATGTGGTGGGTGAAGATGGCCACGGATGGGTCTACTTACGGCACATAGACAGGGACGATGAGGATGTTTATGACCTGGAAGAAGAGATGTGCAGAATGAAGATAGATTCTGATGAGGAAGATGATGACAAGGAAACAGATTCTGAGATGAGTGGCTCAGAAGATGGTGACTTTAATCCAAGCCAACCTCAGCTCGATGACTCAGGAAGTATGTGTGTGTGTGTGTGTGTGTGTGTGTTTGATGTTTTTAGTGTATAGTCTTGTCTTGAGTATCTATATTAATCAGAGTATTTGTCCTGAATATTAGACATTACATGTTTTAACAGTGTTTCTGGAAGAAGTCATTAGCACCCTGCAGAAAGCTGTAATGGTGAAAACGGATTGGGACAATGTTGTGTTAGAGGTGAACTCTGTTAAGTAAGTCAACCAGTTGTCATCATCATCTGTGTGCATGGATGTACACACACATGCACACGCACAACTATGTAGAGAACCATACATTAGACATAATACCTGGCAATCACTTCGGTCTTTTTGGCTATTTTTTTAACTGTTGCCATCTTTGTCATTTCTATTGTTCACCTTCGTATATAACATTTATCTACTTAATTTATTGTATGTTTGTATTTGAAAGGGATAATAATTACAGACTCAGCTTATGTATCTCTAATTTATTGACATATTTTAATTTCAGACATGCCTATGGCATACAGATAAAAGAGGTAAATCAGCTCCTTACTAAGGCTGTCATTAGTCTACCACTGAAGTCGGAGTCATCACAAGAAAGTGTCGATTACCTGAAGCAGCTAACTAGTGTCAGTTGTTTCTTCACTGTAAAATAATTTTTTTTTAAATTGTTAAAAAGGAACTGGTATAATTTAGGTTATTGTCTTTTTGTATTCCCAGAGGTTATTATGGGTTTCAATGAGATCATGCTGTCTCTGGTGATTCATTAGTATATATGCTCTGTATACTTTTTGGGTATTGATTGATTGAGGGAATATTAATTGGATGGTGGCATCTTATGTGTTATCACTATGGCTGGATTAACATTTGCTGTCAATATACCGTTTTTTGTTTGGTATTTGTAGTTGTACGGTTACTAAAAATATTAATCTCCACTAATAGAACTTTAGTCGGGATGTAGCATCAATGCCAATTTAATGACACAAAATTGAACAATTCTAGTTTGGTTTGGCCCCATTTGACCATCAAAGTAAGTACCCATGGATAATAATATGTATATAGTAGATCTTGGTATCCACTTGAAGGGGGAGGGGGGGATATATACTGAACATCTGATTGTACTGTGAGTGAGCTAAGTTGTTCTTGGAGAATGAGAACTGTTAGGTGGGTAATTGGATGAAAATATGAATAATAAACAAAAAATTCATTATCTGTGTGAGTTTAATTCTAGGTCTCCCAATTTCAAAGATACCTATAGTTTTAATGTCTGTCAATCTTTTTTTTTTAAATTACCATATTACAATTGTGACAATGCACAACATTTGAATACGTTATCTTTGTAGTCGTTAATGGTTTGCTTTATCTATCCTGAGACTGCTTATTATCTAAAACTATCACGTAATTCCAGATAATCAGTTTTAAGGTAATACCTTGTCTGTATTAATTATTTCTTTCACTTGTTGTTACTGTAATAATAGTGTAGTTCATTTTCTCCTATCTCAAAATCATGTGTTTAAAGTTTGTGCAAATAATGTGCACCACTGGGAACTCTCCTTACATGTTTACCTTTTGTGAGTTCAATGTTAAGAATTAGTTCAGTGTGTGCTCTTACATGTTGTCAAGGGGTTACTAAAAGAAAGTGAGATTAAATTACCTTTAGAGGCTAGTGTGTCATTATGCAGGACACTGTTTAAAAAAAAATTATTGTGTAAACAAAGATACAGACACTGTTTTTTTGATGATGGGATGAGCACATATCTAATTAGTCATATTAGCTGAAATACAAATACAACAGCAGTGCCTCATGTCCAGTATATAATTTGTTAATACAAGTTTTTGTTATAAACATGTTGTATTGAAATCTCTAAATTATTCTATATTTTGATGACCAAGTTCAGGTAATCAGCATCAATTAATCCCCAGTTCTTATTGATTGGACTTACAATGCCCACGGCTTAATAGAATCTCCATTTTTTGGGTTATGGATAAATCAGTTTGCTTTGTATTTCAAGCCAGTTGTAATTCTTTTTAAAAATAGATGTTTGATTATGTGAGTCAACAAAAGAGAATTGTTTTAATTTGTTGATATATTCTAGTCAGTTTTTCACCTGGATGCAGGTGTTTCAGTTATCATTTGCAGAAGATAAGACACAAAGTTAAAAAATCGCAATTATTTTATTTTCAGAATTGTAAGACATTTCTACCATTACTGAGTAACTATATTCGTAATGAAGAGTCACAGATGGACTGTCTTGTATCATTAGAGGTATGTTGTGTGTGTGTGTGTGTGCGTGCATGCGTGCGTGCGGGTGTGTGTTTTCATTTGTAAATACAGATGACTTTTGTTTAAATGAGCTCGTTATGGGATGATATTTGTTTAGATTTTTTTGATGACAATTGACTGCTTGATTATTATTTGTATTTTACAAGACTTATAAATTATATTAACTTCTCATATATATATATATATATATATATATATATTAGATGTTTGGTTATGCGAGTCAACAAAAGAGAATTGTTAGAGACACTGTTCACTGAATTTTAGCATTTACCGTAATTTATGATGTAGACTTTTTCCACAGGAATGTTGTAAAGATAATTCAGCCATGCAGAAGGTTGTAGTGAAGGTCATTCATCAACTCTATGAGGATGATATCCTCTCTGAAGATGTAATCCTCAGTTGGCATGGCGCTCAATTAGACGATGAAGAAGTGGATGCAATAAATATAAGAAAACGGGTATGACTTTGATTTTATAATGATATATAAGTAATGCACTATGACTTTTGACTACTATGATGATAAAATATGATATGAAATAATACCAAAATTCCCCCAATTTTGATGGTTTGAAAATAAAAAATCTTAAAGCTTGAAAATAGCCACCTTCTACAAAATACTAGAAGATAGCTATGATCATCTGTATTGTATCAGTCTCAAATAACTCAGATCATCATTCTTATATAGTTATACAAATAAAGTATAATTTGCTCTAACTCAAAGGTACACAATAACAACAATAATACACTCTTTGATGAGGCATATATATATATATATATATATATATATGGTTTGACAGAAGACATATGTTTAGGTTGGGCTATTTATCAGTAATGTCAGCTTAATACATAACAGACATTCTGTTACTTTCTCAATCATCGTAATTGAGAATCCTTTCGCTTTCTACAAAACATTTATAATTCCGGTAGTTTCATCAACAGCAATTCAGTGTGGGAGCACATATTACTGTAACATGACCTCATCACTTGATGTTATTAACTTGACAGCTGTTTATTGTATTCACGTTGTTATTGGTTACCAATGGTTTTTAAACATCACCAGAAGCTCTTGTTGTCCAGAAATGTTTCATTCCTTTTTAGTTTGTTCTTTTCTTGATTTATTCTCTGATGTCAGTGGTTTGATTGTGATTACTGGTTGTGATTACTTATTGTTATTACTCATTGTGATTACTCATTGCGGTCTCATTGTGATATGGAACATTTACTGAAATTACAATTTGATTTAAATTTTGTTCTAGGTTGAACCATTCATACAATGGCTGCAAGAAGCTGAAGAAGAATCGGACTGAATTATATATATATATATATATATATATATATATATATATACATCTGTCAGAACACAAAAAGATGTATACACACACACAGACAGACCACCAGACAGACATACCCACCCATGCAGTTACATAAGTACTGTATGTAAATAAGATTTTATGCTGTAAGTGGTAAGTCATATGTAAACATTTATAGCAACATTGTTAGCAAATCAATAAAGACTTCATACACTTTAAATTGTGGCCTTCTTCTTGCGTACTGAATATATTTAGTAAAAGGGAACCAATCACTTATAAACAATCATTGGTTCGTCAACTAATGGCTGATTTCCCTTTTAACAGTCAGGGAATTTGGAAAACCAACGAAGTTAAGTAAAATTCCCAAAATTTGATGACAGCCACCATTCGGGGAAATGTTTTCACTAGTTGGTCATTTGTATATTTTGTGTTTCACTGAAACTGGCAACAGTATATTAGTTACAAACTGTGAAAATTTGATCGGTCAGTGGGGGGATTTCATGCCATTTCATAGAAAATCCAATACCGTGGATCCCGCGAATTGGGGTCCATGGTCTGACCATGTTGTAGCCAATTTTGTGTTATACCGGTCCACATTATAACTGGGCCACACTGTAATTGGTCTCGATATTTATGCAGTTTGCATGTTGCACACCTCATGTAATGATAACAACTAGCTCCGCCTTAGATATCTATAACATAATGGGGTGTAAAGTATACAATTGTACACTAGGATATTAAAAGGGACCAAAATTCCTTACTTCCAGACATGTGGGAGGTAGTTCAGTAGAACGTTGGTGCATGGAAGTCTGTTGTAGTAACAATCGGATACAAGGACACCCTGTTACGTTGAACTAATCAGCCGGTTCTCGAACACTTCTTTACTGCCAGGTATCATCGTACATGATGATGTCTGATTAAGGAGAGTGATAGTTTTATTAAATATATTGGTCGTGTTAGAAGTAACCTTTCTTGTAATTAGTGGTAACTGGTTGTGACTACTGAGCTCTCGGTATCGGTGTTCTGTTTGAAGCGTTACTTCATGGACCTATAATCTTGTGCTAATGCACCAGCTTCAGAACTAACCTCATTCTCTCAGAGGTTCTTCTTCGGCATGAAGGGAGTAGATTTTGAATCCAGCGCAGTTATAGTAAAGTATCTTATAAATGAGTAAACTGGCTTTATCCCATCAGTGATTGTTCATCCGATATGAACTGCCAAATCTGATAATGTTTTAATTAGCTACAGTCACAACTAAAGTGCATCTGTTGTAGAGAAAGTGGCTTTTAGAGCAGATCGGAGGCCTTCTTGATGCTTTATTAAAGTGAAATGATTACTTTTGACAAACTTCTCAGATAAATATCGGGGATAAAAGTTTGTTTTCTTAAAGTGCTGAATACCCTCGTGTTACAGATTAGTGATGTGCCTGAAGTAGCAAGCAGTTTCACTTCTTTGGAGCCTTCTCTTCGACTTCAGTTTCAATTGTATTTTTTCTAATCTTTGCCAAAATTATTTCTGGAATGGGCAAAAAGACAGTGCACTATCATATTTCAAATTACTTCATAGGTGTTTTTGATAAATATTTTTCACTTGCTATTTCCAATTCTTTTTTTATCACCAGTGATGACAAATAAGAGATGGTGGATTTAAACACGAAAAATATCTAATATTGTGATAACACAAACTAGAAAAGTACAATAGAGCATCTAAAATATCTCGGAGATTAACAAAATTATTTAAATAGTAGCAGTTAAATATTGATTTTGTTTTAATATCGGCATTGGTCATACATGTGACGTGGTTTTAGCAGTAATTTGCCAGAAAACGATGGGTATTAGTCAAATTTTTTTTAATGTGTCTAAGAGTATATGACATCGAGCTGTGATGACGTGGATAGAGCATAGGAATCGTAACCAAAACGTCACTTGTTCGAGGCTCCGGAGCTGCAATGTTGTTAAATGGCTACTGGTTCACTCAGCTGGAAGTGAGAACCCGACAGGATGTGATGGCTGTGTATCTGAGTAATGCTAAACCTATGAGTCTATAGTGGCAACATGCATTGTATACTCCCTCAGAAGTTGAGGTATGTGCTGGATTGAAACAGGTCTAAGTCGGGGATAATAATAATAATGTGTGTGAAAGCACCTCAGAACAGCACAACTAAATATGGTGCTATATAAACCAAACAACAACAATATCATATTTTGACACTAATACTCAATGACTGTATGTTATCACTTGGTTCAATTAAACTGTTTATTTTGGGACGTGCTCAAAACAAACTGTGTAAATATTAGTAGTTCGTGGAATAGTCCAAATATGAAATGTCATAAGGGACTTCAATGCTGGAGGATGGCATCTCTTTTGTGTGTGACGTGATATAATGCAGCCAAATGACGGTCTAAATTATTACATCTTCAAATTGGTAATTCACAGGATATAATCATACAGAAGAAGATGGTGGGATCCAGGTTTAGAATTCACAAACTCGCTAATTTACTGCCTACAAGGTTTCTGTGGATTACTTACCTGGCTAAACTTATAATAATAATGATACTGCAAGGACAAGATATGTTCAAAGATGAGAGATAAAATAGAATAGTCATGAAAATGTGTAAATCTTTGTATGAAAATAGGTTTTGATGTAGTACAAAAAGATACAATTAGCAATATTAATCAGTAGCATGGGTATTCTTATACCTAAAGGTTTTTGACCCATCTCGCTCGCCATAGATTGATTTGAACGATTGAGTAGAGGTATTTAGAGGCGGCACTACTGTAGCGGATGGGGGGGGGTCCCCAGAGACGCGTAGCAGCTGGATTCGAGCCCAGAACCTGGTGATTTACAACGCCAATACTAAAGATGATTTAGCTTCTTTTCGTTCACTTGTTAATTAATAGTTGTTGGTACATAGCATTGTGGTCTATTAGAACGCGCCGTTCGGTCTCTTATCCCCCCCCCGACTTCTATACTCTAGGTTTCTATTATGGTTACCTCACCCGTAGTCCATATCAGTCCGGTTTCTCTACCCATTGACCAATCCTGTCTGGATATCAGTAACAGAAGCCAAAGCTCCTACTGGCGACACACGAGCCATCCTCACCGCGTCAAAGAATGGACTATGGAGAGAGACAATAGTTTAGCCATAGAACACTATATGCTAGTGTACCGGATTCACCGGATATCCTTTGCCAAGCGTGCCTATTAAGGTTATTGTTATTAATATATTGTCTGTAGAAAGCCCAATATACGATATTATTGTTGGAACGTGGTCATCGTTTGTTAGTTTTCTGAGGAATGTGTATTATAATAGAAACATACAGAAGTAATAAAGCGCCATTATCAGCAGGAGACGTACGATGAAACCACGGATATGGTTGATCTAAAACTGAATTAGAAATGTTTTAACTGTGGATATTATTTAACAGAAAAACGAAAATTGTTTGATGGTGAGATGAACGTTTAGGACGTTCTGGGTAACTGAATAGGTATTTTTATCATCAGTGAAGTACTGATATTAAATTAGCCTGTGGATAACGTGGATTGTCATCCTCCTCAGTATCATCATCGTTTCTGGCTTCAAAACGATTCCATCATAACGTTCATGGCCAATCATGCTAGCATTCGCCAGACGGCAGCACTTTCCCGCGCTACGGGTAATCGTAGCGCACTTTAATGGATACGTCGCAGTTAAACTGACGCTAATGATACTTCGCGGGCTGTCGAGTTACAGATAAGATAATATGAGTCGAGTTATGGGTAGTCTAATGGCAGACAAACTACAGATAAGATAATGGGATCTCTACCGTCTGATGGTCACTCCTCCGTCTGTCGACATATTTTATCTTAGATTTCAGACAATGACTGAACCATTCTGATAACATTCAATACTAAATGTACCGAGCGTGCGTGTGGGCGGGCGTACGTGCGTGTCCTTCCTACCCGTCTGTCTATCGGTCTGTTCCGGATAGCCGCCATATTGTATGATTGGGTTATGTGTGGGGGGGGGGGATCCGGGGAACCATTTTATATATTCAACTGATAATAATTTTAAATTAATAATATTTCTAGTTGTTTTTTGTTGTTGTTTTTGTTATCTTGGTGGGTTTTTTACTTGTTGTTTTTGTTGCGGAGGGGGGCGAGGGGGAGGTGGTGAATAATCAATGAATAATCGGCTTTTTACATTTATTAAGAACATTCCTCGGTAACTTGATACATATTTTACGATCACACAAAATAATCACATAATTTATGATCACATAAAATTATCACAGTTATAAAGCAAAGAATTATTTATGAACATTGTTGTTAAGAATCTGTTGTTCTTACTGTTGTTGTTGTTATTATTATTGTTATTATTACGGTATCTGTTGTTGCTATTACTAATATTGTTGTTACTACTACTAAGACCACTATACTCACTACTACTTCTACTAGTAGTAGTACAGCCACTCTTTACTTACCTACTATTACACTTACCATTATTACAAGTATTATTATTTCTATTACTCCTACAGCCATTATTAATCGTGATGATAACAATTATTATTGTTTATTACTTTTTATCAGATAATTCCAAGTTGTCTGTCATCGGTCGATGATCCTGATAGTATCCGGACACTAGTAGTAGCCAAATACAACAACTAGACACGCAGTGATAGAAGAAGGACAGGCCAAATGTGTTCCGATGAATTCTGGATCAGCCAATATACATACAGCTGTGAATGATATCATCTGACCGGATGTTAACAAACGCGGCGACATTCGCGGTGAAGGTTGATCCGGAAAATATCCCTATAGCAAGCAGAGATCGGGCCGACGTCGGCCGGACGGCGGCGAGTGGCGCCCGTTGTCAGGTTCAATGTTTGTTTTAAGAACGATTCACCGCGGATCGAATGAGCCCAGAGTTTGTTTATTGTTACCGCTCACTTGTACATTCTCACCTCAGCTAATCGTCTGTCGCTATCGGTATCATCATCATCATCACGATCAGGATCATCATCGTTATTGTCAGAAGCATCCTCATCATCATCATCATCATCATCACCAAAACGATCGTATCATCAATCATAAATCAATCAATCAATCAATAAAATCAACCTTTTTTTAAACAAAAGTATAGTTGTAGATCTGCGTTTTTTTTACAAGGTGGATTGTCAGCGAGAGAAAATCAATCTCGATTTGTTTAAAGTTTATATTAAAATCGACAGATATTGATAAGGTCGCGATAGCAACGGTCAAGGTGGTTACGTGTGAGGATAACCTGTTGTCCAGATCCAGGATTCCCATAAGGATTGGTGTACCCTGGAGACACTACAGTTTATCCATAAAATATAGAACTATGCAATCCAGTCGCAGTATAAACTCTCCAGGGAGGATAACTTTATTTCTATCTTCAAAATAACTGCCAGGTATTTGTTCTTTTGGGGATTCACAAATATCTATCTATCTATCTAGGGTGGGTCTGTGTGTGTATGTCTGTGGATGAGTGAGGTTGTTATTTTAAAACATCAACACCAAAATTTGATCCAGGTTCTAATAACCTTACTAATTAAGATACCATCGATCCCTGACAGCTCACGATCGCCGCTGCTGCTATTAATTAGCAATATTTCTGGATCAATCTCGTTTGATCCGGAACGGCTGGCCAGAGGATAGACAGCCTATTTATTATTCTAGCATTAGCCGGTAAATGAATTTGTTAGCATCAGGTGAAGAGATGGAAGACTAACAGCGACAGTAATACCGATCGGGAGGGGGGGGGGTATAAAACACCCCTCTTCAGAACCTAACCCTTCTTACTCCCCACCGAGATCTGAGCCGCTAAAAGTTTGAACATAATCACGAAAAATATCCGGTTTCCGGCATCCCGGCCCTACTCTAAATAGAAAACGAGGGGAGGGTTTTCGATACAGACTGATCAGGATCCCCCCCCCCCCGCGGCGACAGTCCGGAGGATGAGGTTTAAGCTGACCAGCTCACGGAGCGTTTGTTTTGAATTAAAAAGATCTCTTTACCGTTGATAGTACATCGATCCGGCGTTCCGGATCGGATGCGTGAGTACGCCCAGAGCCTCGAGGACGGATGGAGGTGAACTTCGAGGATAAACGACTGGAATGATTATTTATATACGACACGGAATAGACGAAATAATAGCCTAATGTTTCGGTGTCGTTAACATATCGTTCTCTCCCCATTTGGGGTGCCTTGGGTAACAACAAGAGGCTGTGGTCGAGTTGTAATCGGGCCGATACTTACCGGATCTGTTGTTGACAAACGATCATTTGTTTTAGTCACCGATCTGTCTTCTCTTAAAGAAGCATATCGTTTTGTGGCCGGCGGCATTTTTATCACCCCCTGAAGAACAATTTCGCCTTCTCGTTTCGGATAACCATCTTCGGGATTAATAACTAATTATAAACAAACCGCTTCTTGTCTGACAGCACAGCTGGTGGCCGAGAAAAGTGCCGCGCAGTGCTGCCACCTATAGACAGACGGCCATAACGTCGTTATTTTTAGACAAATTATTTGGGGTATCACTCACTGTACAACGCCTTTGAATGGCTCCTGCTAGTAATGACGTTTTATTAAATATACAGTATCTGAGTACGGACAGTTGCTCACCTGGACACTTGCTCACCGAGCAAATGAAAAAGTGGACAAAAATACCAAAATGTAATGATTTTTAATTCAGAAATATATATTTTTAGTATCCTATTACCTATATAATTATTGGAATAAATATGACCAATTATTAGGGCATTAAAGATTATTTGATTTGATTTGATTAATATAATTATGTGCCTTTTTTCTCATTAAAAATTCACTGGTGGGCAAGTTTTCATTTGCTTGGTGAGCAAGTGTCCGGGTGAGCAACTGTCCGATGAGCAACTGTCCCACACCCTACAGTATCACCAACTACTGCGAAATAGGTAGATGTTTAGCAATTTAAAAAATCTCCCATCTCATTTGCTTCGCTGTATCTTACCAAGTTTATTAGTTTCTTTGATATTGATTGGAAGCTGTTGAGACATTCAGTAGAGCAGGATTTTTATTTATATATTACAGGATATTATAAATCTTTGATTAAGAGTCTCCGGTAATTTTGATTTCTTTGAAGTTTCGTGTTTTATGCGTTTTCGTGTTATCTTCGGTCATGTTATGCGCGTGTCTGTGCTTGCGTGCCTGTTTGTGTGCATGCTTTCTTTAGTCTAAATTTAATGTACCGTTTTACTGCTGAACTATTTTTTTATAATGTCTGAACTAATCTGGTTTCATAATTGGTCGTTGTCGTTGTTTCAACCCTCTCTAAGGTGTCTGTCGTAAGTTGTTTAAGTAAGGTTTACACGTCAGGTCTCTCTCGTTCGGTTCCAGACATTGTCGGCTTGATTCCTCGCCCCGGTAGACAGTAAACCTCCGCCAGGTGACGTTAGCGGGCTGAGACTGGGATAATCGGCGCTAAACACTTCTACCCAGAATTCAACATTCCTTTAGCGATAAAACACGATTCCAAAGTAAATACAGATCTGATGCCACGCAAAGTGCCCCCACCTCTACCACCCCCCCCCCCCCCCCCTCGAAAGCTCTGTTGGTAAGACAGCTCATCAGAGCTCAGCGGGTGATGGGTCATTTCTAACTCAAAACATCTCACTTTCTAGTCTGTTACATTAGCCACCGAGTCATTATGTCTCGGAGAGTGATTGTGGGGGGGGGAATTATGTTGAGGGGGATGGAATGAGTTTTAGGTACCTATCAGTACGTGTAGGGAACGTCATGGGGGGGGGGGTTCCAGGCAGACTATATTTATTTATAATGGTCTATAGAACGGTTTCATTAAAATCTCATTAATAACCTTCCGAGCCAGTTTATGTGAGATGGACCGTAAACAGGTCGTGTACAGCATCCACATCTGGATTAGCGTTGTGGGAACCGTACAAAGGCGACTCGCAGGACGTACACACGCTGCGCCTAGCTATACACCTCAACACAAACTGTAGCCTTTCTAATACACATTTTCACGGCTCACTGGATAAGCTACTCTCGCCATCATCTTCGCATTCTATATCAGTCAATAACGGACTATATCATGATAGGATGGGTTCGTTTATTATAAATGATGTCACCTGTCTTCCAGCTACATGACCCTGTTTATCCATTTAGTATGGTCGCTGTTTGTTTAGTCCTGTTTCGATGTTATCTCAGCGACCTGGCCGTACGTACGCACGCCTCTGATGTCTTGGCACCGATCCATGAACCTCTCTCGCGTGGGACATCCAACTTCCCTCTGGACGCTGACGAACAAACGATTGTGCACAATTTGCTTTCGATCCAACTTTGCGGAATCGTTTCTAGCTGTATATGCGTCACTCACTCACTCACTCACTCACTCACTCACTCACTCACTCACTCACTCACTCACTCACTCACTCACTCACTCACTCACTCACTCACTCACTCACTCACTCACTCACACTCACTCACTCACTCACTCACTCACTCACTCACTCACTCACTCACTCACTCACTCACTCACTCAATCAATCAATCAATCAATCAATCAATCAATCACTCGGGCGCCTCCGTGGTCTAGCGGTAGCGTGTTGGACCACAGATCACTACCACCCGTGTTCGAATCTCGGCGTACCTGAAGGTTGTTTCGTCTTTGATTTCGCCTCATTAACTTTGGAGGTCGCTCGGCCCATTTAGCCTACCATGTGCACAAAAGTGGCCGTAAAACATCAATCATCATCATTCACTCACTCGAATTATCTCATCATCAAATTCTCTTTCGTCAAGGCAGCTTCCTTTAACTGCCAAATTTGCACAACAACAGTAGCAACAGCAACAACAACAAGAACAGGACTCGTTCTTTTCGTGTCACACTCGCGATAAAACTTTCCCCCATCAACGGCTGCAGCTGGTCTTCAATTAAAACTATAGCGTATCTAGTCGTTCGCTCCCGTTTTCTTCCCACGGCCACTCTTCCGAATCCCGGCATATAGACCCATGCCGGCGCCCGGAGGCAGCGAGCAGGTGACCGACAACGACGCGATGTGAAACGGAGAGTCAGTCGATAAGGAGCTTGTCCTTTTTAAACGCGCCAGAGCTTCGTCGGGGCCGATGGTGGCAAACGCCGGCCTCGCGAAAGGGCCATTGTGGTCCATGAAGAGGTACTCGTGACGAGCCTTCGACACTCCGCGCCGGCGAGTGGTCGACCGGAAAACGACACTTTAACTGTTTGAATCGGTCGGCGACAAAAGCTGGGCCGAGAAGCGAACGGAGCAGGTCTGTGGGTGGTAGGGTGAGACATCGACACAAAACACGCTGTCACATCCTGTCTGGGTACATAGGTAGTGGGCCCATGCCGTGAACGGTCGATCATTAAGGCTCAGGTACGTCAGACCTGTGAGTTGATGATCGACTTCTCTCTTTCTCTCACTCTCTGTGTCACTGTGTTTTGTTGCCGCGTAATGTCCCGCGTCTGAATTAGTTTCTCCAAAAGGAGACTGTGGCATCTGACACGACTTTGTGTTCTCTTCGGAAGGGGAGACACGCGGCTCGTAACGGCTTCTTCCACACCGCCGTGTGTTCTCGGCGACTAAAAGAAAACCGTTTTCTCGTTGCGCTTTGAGTAAAAATATTTTGACAGAGAAGCCTGCGATAACAAACTCCCTCTTGCTGAGCATCTGTCCACGAGCTATTTTATTGATCCTCGCCAAACAGCTAAGTAAGCCTTCCAAATGGTGAAGGAAGCGGCTAACAAATGGAAAGCCCCGTTTACATTTGTTCTATAAATGTAACCGTTACACCGCAACACCTGTGTCGTGTTTATAGAGCTAACGGCGTTTAAAATGATAATCTTCCCGAGATTGTTTGACAAGGGAAGCGTCTCGCATACAGCGACCAGCGCCAGTTTCTCCCCAGAAGGTGTGGTGTGGTATACGCTATTTTGTTGATGTTACGAAGTCATCTTCGTCCCACACCGAAGCCATTACTGACTCTTCTCCGTCGGCGCGCATCATGTTTGCTTCCATGTGCGAGTCAGATGTTCTCATGTGCTAACCCGCAGTCCAGATATGATACCGTATCCGCTTCATACCCACAAACATTGAAGCCGATCTCCGATCCGTGTATTATTTCTTTGCCGACCGTGACATATCTTGAAATTATAAGGACCTGCGTGTAACTGTTCCGGATAATGTGCAAGATGTGATGTCGACTTTTCCTGTACATTAAGAGTTCGGATCATGAGGACTGTTCATGCTGATAGCATCAATTGTTTATTGACAAAAGTTGTTAATTCAGGAGAGATTCGACATTCGCAGTTGTACGACGTGATCATGGTAACCGTTGCCGTGAGATATCGCGGCGTTTCCATTTCGCAATTCCGTGACTCCTTGGTGGACGTTAGTTTGCAGTCTATTGTTGGCGTATCCATGCAGCCGAAAGCTGGATCTCATCCGTTATCCGATCTTCGAGGCCAAATATTTGGAAAACTCTCCGATTGTCATCAGTCAGAGATAGATAGATCGCTATATGGGAAGATGTAGTCACGACGTCGAGATTGGTCTCCAAACCGGCAGCAAACATCAGCGTATCCGGTTAGTCGGTCGGTCGGTCGTGTGTCCAGTTGGAAAATGTTAACGATCAGATCCATGGCTTTCAGAATTAGACATTTCGGATCTCCCGGGCCTGATGACGCGACAATCTCCTCCTCGCAGAAGCTGACCTTTCAGCTTTAATTATGTTTATCGCCTCAGCCGATTCGCATCCTGGTCATCACTAAACGCCACCACGATCCGATTGGCGCCATAACGCGTTACCACAATGGAAGCGTCGACTGGCTATAGGAGAAATGTTGCATGTCTTCCACTAGCTGTCTCCGTTTGCTCGTCTGCTCTTTAATTATCAACAACCAAGAACGTAATCGTTGTAATTACACACGCATGCAAAACGGCAATTAATGGCCAAACGGCGTGTAGAAATCTGCTAGTTGGGGGGGGGGGGGTCTTATCGAGTTTCTGAAAGAGGAGATAACAAATAATATTATAATTTTACGTGGACTGTCTCAAGTTGAATTTTACGTTTTAGTAAACAATTGTCGATAGTCGATTTGGTTCGTTTAATTTTTGTCTTTGCCTTTTTTTTGGGGGGGGGGGTTTCGTCTTCAATTCGTCCATCACGGAATTTACATATTTCGGCAATATATAAAAGAAAGCTTTTTTAATGTACGTCTACTCCCATGCCGAGCGGTTACTGAAGCAGAAATTATGCCCTCACAATAGCGGAAAATACCACTAATTGCCCGGATTGCCCCGACAGGACGATTCGCAGTTGCACCGCCTCAATAAAACAGAACACCGCGAGCCAATTTTCCTAAGCTCGGAGCGTATTTATCCATTGACAAAAGGATCAACTTTACCTTTATTGTTGACACCGGTCAGCCAAGACTTCACCTTTGGCCACAATGACGTAGTTCTCTAAGCGTTTCGCTCGATTCTGTGAAAGTCGCAATTCCGGTTTCCCATGTCGGGTACCGACTTCCGTGGTCGACCTACGACCGTCACTGAGTCAGTGGTCGGCCATTAGTTGACATTGGGACAGCGACCTTGTCGGCTTAACGCCGCGGGAAAGGGTCACCGTTCTCTACGTTGTTGGGGGCTGTGGGTGGAGGGGGGCTCCCTTTGTAGACCGACGATAATAAGAGGGGGTTTATTTGTGCTGGAAATTCATTACCTGGAACCCCTGTCGTCGGGCTGACCGACTCGTTATCGGGCGCAGGAAATTATTTTAATCTTCGTGGAATTTCTAAGCGTCTGTCAGCTCGACGACACGTGACAGGAAGCTGGATATTATAATGATCGGCGCTCTCTTCGGTTCAGTGTAAGACACGTGAGAGCGGTAATTGGGGAGAGGGGGCGACTTTTGTGGTGGAGGAGCCGTGTTTAGATATGTTAAACCAAACTGTGAGATATAATATAGGCGGAGTTTTTATTTTTTATTTCCATCAAGATGGGAACCTTTATGATTATAAAACTTTTTTGAACTTTCTTTCGAAATCAGATAACCTCGATTAAATTTCGATTAGATCATCGCTCATTCGTGTCTAACGTAATTCTAACATTAACAGCATTTCTACCACAACAACAACATCAACCGCAACAATAACAACAACTACTACTACTACTACATCATTGCTTGGAGCAATGGGCGTCCATATTGTTTAACAACTGAGCGGTTGACCACAGACCTCTAGTACTTTGGTTCGAACCCAGGCCGAGCTATGTCTGATGGATATTTCATCTTTCACTTCGCATTATTTCTTTGGGCATCGCTCGGTCTGCCACGTGTTCATAATTGATCGTAAAATAGCAACAAACGCAATTTTACATTGCTTGGTGTTTGATAAATGTATAGAAATTGATTTATTTCTGATAAATATGGTTCGTGTTTACTTTCTAAATAATAATCACACGATATTTATATGTATTTAGTCTTTTATAGATGTGTTGTTGTTGGGTTTTTTGTCGTTTTTTTGGGGGGATTTCCAGAAGTTCATCGGTTTGCCTGGGGAGTGTTGTGACCCAGTTTTGACGATAAATGATGCTAGTTTTATAATTCTAACCCGTCTTATTAATCTTTTACTAAAACATAAAATATTTACACCTGGACAGGTTTATAACCAAGACTATGTTTGTCGTCATGATAGACTGTCACCGTATTGATCACGTGATGTAATAATGTTTGTCAGTAGACTGTCACCTGATAGGGTAGATAACTGATATAGTGTCTCGACTGAATGATTGATGTATAACGAGATGACTCAGGTAAGTAGGATGTTCTGTATGTAATAGAAGCTGTACAGGTCAGGTATATTGATTAATTACGCTTGAATAGTAACGAGATTTGTATACGACGTGATCCCTACGTAACAGGCTACGTCGATTTATTCAAGTATGACGTAGTTTATCGAACCGCAGTTCACGTGCTTGTGTGTGGATGGGCGTGTGTTGTGTGGGACTTTGGGTATATATATATATATATATTTTATATATAATATATATATATATATATATATATATATATATATATTAGTAAGTTGTGTGTGTGTGTGGTGTGGTGGTGTGTGTGTGTGTGTGTGTGTGTGTGTGTGTGTGTGTGTGTGTGTGTGTGTGTGTGTGTGTGTTGTTGTGACGATGTCCTATCACTAAGCAGTGTTATTATCATTGAATAATAGATGGGAACCGACCGCTGTCCAGGTACTATAACACACACACACACACACACACACACACACACACACACACACACACACACACACACACACACACACACACACACACACACACACACACACACACACCAAAATTAATCGCTTTAGTGCGGCCATTGAAACGTTCTATCAAAACAATCCATTAAAATCACATTTTGCTGTTTACCAAATAATTTTCGGACACAAAGCATCTGCCAGGAATGGACACCTAGCTCGTCATTCACCAGGTGGCGCTTGTAATGGTTTCTATTTGATGCTACCTGGTTGTTGCTATAGAAGGTTACTTAATGGATTATCCCTCACTTGGCTATCTTTAGTCATGTTTTAGCTTAATACGGAGAGATGTCTTATACAAGGTGTGCATCCTCTTAAACCCCCCCCCCTCTCTCTCTCTGTCTATATCTCTCTTTCTTTCTATCTCTCTATCTCTCTCAGTTGTCTCTTTTTATTCTATTTGTCAAGATAACAAACTGACATAAATCATGATAAAGATTCTTTTTTTAAATTTATAATAAACATATTAATAATCTAGTGTTATGAACAAACCTCCCTAACGTCATAGAGCCATTGCAAACTCGTTCACTCTATTCTTCGTTCGTTTGTTTATTTGTATGTTTGTTTGTTTGTTTGTTTGTATGTTTGTTTGTTTGATGTGCAACTGATTGTACCTGTAGGTGTTCTAGCACAAGAGAAAACATTTATTATCCGAAGCGTGGCCAATTCGACGCCTTTGTCCTGGCAGTGACTGGCCAAAGATTGGACCAAATTCCATCCTGTCATATCTGACTGAGGCCATGTTTTTCTATAATTTATTCGCCTTTATTTGCAGCCGAGGCGGCATCGAATTAATTGGCAATTTACAAAAAGGCACCGCGTGTAAAATGATAAAGACTCATTGTGGGCGGCTGCTAGACTCCTGGACGCATCGGAAGACATTGTCATGATTTGGACGTACGACGGTCGTCGTTCTAGACTGACAGGGCTGGGCTTTGTGGTGCTGACCTATGACCTTTCTGGGTCATCACCGTACGCCCTGTCGGAGCTCGTCCATTATGGAGGGGGGGTGGCTGCGGTTTGAGGCATTTCCATGACGCTTTGACGTCGTACGGCAGTGATACGATGAGCAAGCGTCGGACGTGCCGCTCGCTCATTAGGGCACTTGATTAATGAGATCTGTGCGTATTTAAAGAGATACGGCGTGCGTAGATGTGGTCCGCATTTATGGGTGACTGAACCGTGCTTCGGGGTGGGTGGCTCGGTGTTGGGTGACCAGGAATATCGCCCCCCCATGTGGGAGCGGGGTGTGACCTAGACTCCA